>JAWNNO010001841.1:0-29505 GCA_035044985.1 Lordiphosa fenestrarum
GTTGGTAAGTTCAAATTTTGCACCGTCTGTGCTCCTTTCAGGGTATATCGATTTTCATTTTTACTGACAGACATATCTAACCGACTTTCTTGATATTTCTGTGACGACCCTTTTATCAAACCATTGCAAGTTTAAAGGTTGCTGAGGACCTCTCAAACCTAACTTAATTGCAATCTCTTCTTCCAGTAAGGTTATGGCACTGCCTTCGTCAAACATAGCGAATGTTTCATATTGACCATTTGGGCCATGCAGTATGACTGGAATTATTTTGAACAATTGATTTTCTTTTCCGGCAATGGAACTACATGTAAGCATCGTCGATGCCTTTTCAGAACTTTGACCTTAATTCTACAAAAAATTTGTCTGTACTTAGTGCAAACACTTGTGTAGAGTTTTGTGATGAGCACGCGTACACCCATCAATTCCACTTAAGGTTTTTGATACGCAATTGGACAAACTATGTCCCTTTGAAAGACATGAAAAACATAGTCGGTTGGACTTAAGAATCCTCCCAACGAGCAGATACGTCCGTGTTGTTTCACCATATCTTACATTGACTGACACAATGGTTTCCCTCACATAGTAGGCATTTGGACTGAATTTGATTGGTAGTTAAAACCGGTTTTATACTCTTCTGTTTATTTGGGCTTTCGGATATAGGAGCCGACTAACCAACTCTTGCAAATTTGCCCAACCATGATGAAAACTCGCTCACAGATGGATTTACTTCCAAAAAGTCTGTATGCCGAATCCAATCTACTTGGGCATCAATGAACTTGCTTACAAGTTCATCAAGAAGGGTTGGATTTTCCAGGTGTTGATTGCAACCAGCCGAAGACAAAAAGGCTACGACGCAACGTACTTTTGTAGACAAATAAATTACCTGATCGAGTCTGCTAAATGAAATCTTTGGAAATTCTCTTACTTTCATTATTTGTGGGCGTCCAAAACGAAATTTCAATTCATCAATAACGGTTGGTACATCATCAGGATATATCAACATGGCCTCCACTGCCTCCTTTGCTTCTCCAGCCAAACATTTTTGCAAGCGGATCAAATTTTGACTGTGGTTATATCTAAACTCTCTGGTTGTGTCATTGTAGTTGGCAATAAACAACGGCAATTGCTCTGCTGCTCCAGAAAACCTTGGCAAGTCGTATATCTTGACGGGACCTTCGACAAAGTTTGTTACTGTCTGTAAAGATGGAAAATTATTATTGTCATTACCTCCATCAGATGAATCATGTGGTGGCGGTTTTATAGATCTGGAAGTACTTGGCTGTTCAGTTTGAATATCACTTATCATTCGTTGGCTTATACTCGCTAGTCTCTTTGATTCTTATTTACTGCCGAAGTTAGTTCTTTTAAACCCACCAAAATGGCAGCAATATTGTCGCTCATTGTATTCCCCTTTTCAACAATTGTTGTTTCACTTTCACTTTCCTCGTCGGATCTCATATTGTTTCTTGTTGATCTCAACTTATATTTGGGCATCAATCCGGCGGAATTAGTTCACGATCTGTGTGTCTATTAATTTGCAATTACCAATGACAACCCGATGGGAGTATTTTATTTGCCCTGTGGCTAGCTATGCTCATTCTCACAGCCGTGTTGGTTAGTCAAATGGTTCCAGCGAACTCAAATATTTAAAATGTTTTTGGCTCCCAAAATATTTTGCACCTGGCAATTCTGTCTGTTCACTTTGTAAGTATTGCAATACACACTTTGATTTCACATACACGCAGTATGTATGGATAAGTGGCGTCTCTTACGTAGGTGTGTGTAGATTTGGCGGCTTTTTGCATTTGGCACTATGCATGTCTCTTTGAATCTTGACGTCTATATACCAGTTGACATCTGCGTATATATTTGATTCACACTTTTTCTACACTAGCTTATGACTGCCACTTCACATAAACACTCATTGTCCAAATTCTCTTTTCTCGACTATGTGGTGAAATTCCTTGTCCATGGCTTCTTTTCTGCACTCACACACACACACTTAATAGGTCGCGGAGCTCCAATTGAAAACGCGAAATTGAAAAATGTAAACTCGTCGACTTTGCTTTACATTAAATATACTTTATTTAAATTATAAGAGTTTGAATTATAATAATTTTGGCGAAGCGCGCGGTGCGATTCAATGCGTGCGTTACAATTTGTGCGTTTCAATTTCGTTTTTTGTCCGCGACCGATCAAGTCCCAAAAAATCTTCAGAGTGGCCGTATCTCCTTTTGTGCAAAATGATAAACGATTATTTCAACTTAAATGCTATACATCTTTTTGATTACAAATCGATTACATTGGATATTCAGTAAATTCAAATTCAAAATGTTTCGGTTGCTTTAGAAATCTTTACAATAACGATAACGATAACGATAACTGTTAAGTATCGACACTTTAGTCATCTTTAGAACTATCGATATAAGCCTTGGAATGTACGAAATTTGGGCACATTAACTTACTGGCAACCTGATTGTAAATTACGAATAACGACATGTAAAGAGAAGAATAAAGGCGACACTTTGGATTGAAAACGCGTGTAATACTGAACATATTGGCGAAGAGGACAAAAAAAAAAATAAGAGGTTAGATAACCTGTAAATCACTTGTATTACAAGAAAGTCATAAGTTGTAATTACAACAATAAAGTCTTATGACGAAAGGAGAATCTCCAGATGAAAAGATGACGCAGCCCAACGTAACAACTATGCAGGCATCGAACATGCCAGAATTCTCAGCTCAAACAGCTTGGCACATGTGGCATGAGAGACTTGAGATTCACTTATGTGAGGTTCGAGCTAAATCGGACGAAGCGAAGAAAGCAGCATTGCTAAGGTTTATTGGCGCTGAGGCGTACAGTGTATTACACAGTCTCTGCAGCCCGAGCTTGCCATCCAGCAAATCGTTCAAGGAACTATGTACCATGTTGGACACCCATTACACTCCGCCCACGATAGTTTTCCATGAGCGAAAACAGTTCCACACAGCATGCCAGAAGCCCAACGAGTGTGTTGCGGATTGGTACGCACGGACAAGAAGCTTGCGCTCAGCTGTAAATTTGAAACAAACTTAGAGGCGTTTGTTCTGGACAGGTTCATTGTTGGATTGGCCATTGAACTCTATGAAAGACTCTGCGAGTAGGACGAGACCATAACCTTGCAGCAAGCGTTAAGAAAAACCTTAATATGTGAGACGAAAATGGTGTCAAAGACTTCACTAAGGGAAGCACCAAGGAGGCGCTGATTCAGCGCAAGACAAGAAGAGGCAGCCATGTTCCAGATGCGGTTGGCGAAATCACTCATCGAGTGAATGCAGATACAAGGACAGCAAATGTCACAAATGCGGGAAAACGGGTCACTTAGCATCCGTATGCAAAATGAAGAGCGGAAAAAACGTAAATTATGAATCTGTTCTAAGTAAAAATTCTGATTCTAGCAAGGCAATTAATAAGCATATTTTCAGTATTTTAGGCAAAAATCCGGAGGGAGCATACACACTACAGATTCAAATGGAAGGTCTGAAGATGGAAGCAGCTTGTGACACGGGCGCACCATGTACCTTGATTCCTGTTGATCTGTTTCGAAAAATGAACGTATCGAACTTAAGACCATGTAAGATTCCATATGTCAATTACAGCGGTTATCCTATCAAGATGTTCGGTGAGTTTGATGCATCAGCTATGTTTCGAGATACCTGTAAAAGAGTTGTTGTAGTTGTGACCAAGTCTATAAATCCTCCATTGCTAGGAAGGTCGTTTTTACGAGAATTTGGTTTTGAATTATGCCAAATTAATGCCATCACGGAGCAAAAAGATTATAAAATGCTAGCAGATCAAATTCTGAATTATTTTTCATCTGTATTTACAGATAAATTAGGAGTATATGTTGGAGAGAAAATTCATTTAAAAATATGTGGTGATGCCAAACCCATATTTCACAAACCAAGACCACTTCCACATATGTGGAAAGAGAAGGTAGAGCAGAAAATACGAAATTTAGTAGATCAAGGTATGTTAGAGCAAGTAGACAACTCTGAATGGGGAACTCCCTTAGTACCTATTTTAAAATCTGATGGTGATCTAAGAGTTTGCGGAGACTATAAGGTTACTGTTAACAAGTTTCTATGTGACTTTAGATATCCATTACCAAGGATTGATGAAATTTTTGCAGCTCTAGAAGGAAGGCGAATTGTTCACAAAATTCAATTTATCTCTAAGCTTACAACCAGTTATTATTGGATGAGAGTTCCTATTGTTTATGCACTTGGAGCACTCATGTGGGAATTTTTAAGGTTAAAATACTAACCTTTTGGAATAAAGACAGCAGCAGCTATCTTTCAAAAAACCATTGAAAATCTACTGAGAGGCATTCTGTATGTAGTTACATACCAAAGACGACATGACCCAACCACAGGCCCTGATATGAGAACACACATTCTTACTCTCAGGACTGTACTTAGCAAGCCTGAAATCAGCAGGGCTAAAATTAAATAAAGCAAAATGTAAATTCTTTGAGAAAAAGATTCAGTACCTAGGATTTGTCATTGATAAAGATGGTCTTAGTAAAAGTACTAGAATTTCTAAGGTTATTCATGCATCGTGCCGACAAATGTATCGGAAGTCAGAGCTTTTGTTGGAATGGTAAATTACTATTCAAAATTCATCAACAAGTTCGCAGAGAAAATGGATCCATTGTATAATTTATTGAGGAAAGGTTCCGAATATAAGTGGACTCCAGAATGTACCAATGCTTATGAAGCAATTAAAGATGACATATCATCTGACAATGCATTTTAATCGAGAATTAGACATAATTCTAACGACAGACGCATGTAATACAGCAGTCGCTGGTATTCTTGCACATAAATTTAAAGATGGAACAGTAAAGCCAATTGTTTTCGTATCCAGATCACTACAAAACAGTGAAAGACGGTACAGTACCATTGAAAAAGAAGCATTAGCTATCATATTTTCGGTTTCTAAGCTTCGCCAGTACTTACTGGGTCAAAAATGCACCTTGAGGACAGGCACAAGCCACTTCTCACCATACTTGGAGAGCACAAGGGATTGCCGTTAATGGCCTCGGCAAGAATGCAGAGGTGGGCATTACTTTTGTCTGGCTTCAACTATGTGGTTGAGTACGTGAAGGGTACAATTAATGAGGCTGAACATTTGTCCAGAATTCCTCAAGTTGAAGGCGAGGTTCAATCAAAAGAATGTAGTTACATTAACCTCATAAGGCAACAAAATCCATTGAGCTTAAATTTTCAGTCTATAGCAAAGCTAACTAGACGGGATCCGTTGTTGGCGAAATTGCTCAAAGCAATAGAAAACGGTAATATTTCCTAGTTGGGGGAAGAACATAAAACATTTAAAAACAAGGAGAATGAATTATACGTAGAGTATGGATGCATAATGTGGGGTTATCGCACAATAGTGCCACATAGGCTACAAGAAGAAGTACTTGACTATCTTCATGTTTCACACTTAGGTGTTGTGAAAACGAAAGCTTTAGCCAGAAACTACGTTTGGTGGCCAGGGCTTGATAAAGACATAGAAAGAATGATAAGTCAGTGTGAGCCATCTCAAAAGTTTCAAGAAAGTCCCAATAAAAGCGCATTAATTCCGTGGCGACCGGAAGTTTCAGCATGGAAACGAATTCATGTTGATTTTGCGGGATTAATGAAAATCAATATTTCTTGGTCATAGTTGATTCATATTCCAAATGGGCAGAAGTGATGATCACAAAACAGATTACATCTAAGTTCACAGTGGCAAAATTAAGAGAATTGTTTTGTAGATATGGATTAGTTGATGTACTGGTTAGTGACAACGGACGCCAGTTTACATCTGATGAGTTTAAACATTTTTTGGGGATGAACGGAGTTAAGCATGTTTTGACAGCGCCAGGACACCCAGCGACAAATGGTCAAGCAGAGATTTTCGTAAAAACTCTCAAGAAGTCTGTATCAGCCACACTTAATCAGAACCCTACTGAAGAGTTGGAAACTATTGTTAATAGATTTCTAGCTGATTACAGAAACACGAAACACTGTACTACAGGTGAGACTCCAGCTAAGCTTTTCTTTGGCCGTAGTCTCAAAACCAGATTAGACCTTCTGACTCCGCCTACAGTAAGACAAACGACTTTGAAGAACCAGGAACATAGTGTTCAAAATTACAAAGGAAATCGCAATGCGATATTTGGGGAAGGTCAGAAGGTATTTATTCGAGATTATAGCGATACTAGCAAGCCTGCTTGGTCACCAGCCACAATTGAACAAAAATTAGGATCTCGAACATATTTATGTATTCTCACTCATAATAACCGCACAATTAAGCGTCACACTGATCAAATCAGAGCACCAATTGATACAGACGCAACAACAGGAAACCAGGAACAGGTGCGAACAAATGATCACATAAATCTTGATGCATTTAATATTGAAAATAGTGCGAATGCTTCGTCTGAGTATCACAATAACGTCATGACTCCCAAATGAAGTTTAAGGCCACGTCAAGATGGCAAAGTTGTAAAAACAAATGTTAATAAGTAAAGATTTGGGGGGAGCATGTCAAGTATCGAAACTTTTGTCATCTTTAGAACTATCGATACAAGCCTTGAAATGTACGAAATTTGGGCACATTAACTTACTGGCAACCTGATAGTAAATTACGAATAACGGTATGTAAAGAGAAGAATAAAGGCGACACTTTGGATTGAAAACGCGTATAATACACAACAATAACTGAGAAGAATTTATTCTTTCCCAGCTGGGCCTGAACCTCATTAATGTCTGGAATGGGATATTTGTCCGCAATAGTGATAGTATTTATTTTACTATAATCTTGTACTACTCTGTACTTTTTTTCGTTTGAAGCATCCATTTTTTTGGGTATTACCCATATGGGTGAATTATAGGGCGACCGTGAGGGTCGTATTATGCCGTCATCAAGCATTTGCTTGATATGTTTTTCAGCTTCCGGCTTTAAAGAATCTGGGTAAGGGTAATATTTTGAATATACCGGGTTTTCATGGCTCGTTCGAATTTCGCCTTGAACTCTCGTTGTAAATGTCACTTTTTCATTTGGTTCGCAAAATAGTTTTGAGAATTTTGAGCATAGCTCATTCATTTTTTTCTTTTGATTCTTTTTAGCATAATCGAGTCTAATATCTATTTTGTTTACCTCTGTCGCTTTTTGTTGTTTTATTTTTATTTTGAGCTTGTTCTAAATTGAAATGTAACCCCTTGTGTTGAAGATGTCTATCTGAAGCTCGCGCAATGAGTCGTATATCCGTTGGTATCTCCTTCTTGTGCTGTGGCATACCATGCGACCGTGCTCGATCTCTTCGTTCCATCAATGCACGGGCTTCTGCTTACTTACGCCTCTCTTCCTACGTTGCATTGCTGCGTCGCAAGCTCTCTCCATTGCCTGGGCCAAGCAGTTTGAGCGCTGTTCTGCGGTTGCATCGATTAAGGAGTCTTCCATCACTGCCAGCAGTGAAGCTGCATCAATCGATCTGTGGCACCAGCCGTTGTGCGCTGGCTACTTGATGTGGTGTCGCCTCTGTGCTCCTATATTGCTCAAGGAGTACCCGTCTGAGACTTCCCACGTCATATTTCTCGCTAGGCAGGGACTAGCGAATGTGAGGTCGATTATGGATCCACGTCCTGCCTTTGAGTTGGTTTGTTTCCTTCCAGTATTAAGTAGCACTACATTGAGGGAATCGAAAGCATCGAGAAGCATAGTTCCCCGGAATTGTCCTACTACATCCCCAATCTACTGCCCATGCATTGAAATCGCCGGCTATTATGTTTGACGCATGGCTGCGCAAATCAGTCGCGATCTCATCTATGATGCGCTCGAATTCGGCGAGTTGCGTAATGGGAGCTATGTAGCAGCTATACCAGTAGTGGCTCTAACATATCCTGCTGCTGTTTTCCGCTCGCTGAGCTGTAGAGGTGTGCTTCCACTGCTCCAGATTGCTGCTCCATACGTTTGGTTCTGGATCCAAACGCTGTCTGGCATGGCTTGGTATGGCTCACATATCAGTGCCACATCTATCCCTTGTACTCTGACTGTTGGAGTGACGAGGTCCTGGGCCGCTCTACAGTGGTTCAAATTAAGCTGGAGAAACTTAATTTGGGCGTTCGCTCCTCACTGCCTTCTGATAGAGCGGGCAAGCCCACCTGAAAGTGTGGTTGCTGCAGCCTTTTGAGGCGTGGTTTGTGCCTCCGCAGTTGAAGCATTGCTTCGAGGCAGAGATTGCCCTCACTGTTGTCTTATCTCCCGTAGCATTTTCCACTGCCTTACGCAACATTGTATTTGCTTTATCTCCTGCTTTGCTCATTTGCATGAGGAATTTACCGTCAGCCGTACGTCTTATGCGGCAAACATTTTCCCTGTAGGCTTGAAGCGCTTGGTCGGATTGTACTGCCTTAAGGATTTCAGCATATGAGGCTGGGTCCTTGCATTTAACCAGGAGTGCGTCTGGTCTACTGCCTTCCTTTGGGGGCTGTCTTAACCTAGGTTTGACCTTCTTCCAGTTTGTGGCCGCATCTTTCATACCCGCCTGATTATTTGCCGTCTGGACTGTCTGCTGATCCTGTACATGGTGTGCAGACCTACCCTCTTTGCTCGGTTGTGTTTTGACAGATTTGTGTGCCTGTTGGTGCCTGACTGTTTTGGCTTTTCTATCGGCAAAGGTATTGATCAGCTCGTCAATTAGGACCCCCAGTTCCTCTGTTAGCGTTATGGTGCTCTTATGCACTCTCAGCTTTTTGTTGTTCGCTTCTTGCGAACACGTAGGGCTCCTCGTTTCCCTGATCCTCTTTGGAGTGACGACCGCTTCGGTATTCTCAGTCACATGGAACTGGAACACGTTCTCGGTCATCATCGGAGGAGCAGAGGATGGCTCTGTAATCGGCGGAAATCTTGCGATCCTATGGCGGGCTTGAAACCTTGCTAATAGCTCGGCTTCGGCCCGTTTTGCATCCACATCACCTGTTGATCTGCCTGATATTGCAGATAAAGGTTGTGGTTGCGGTAATGTATAGTTATGCATATGTATGGCCATACTAAAAACATAATTATGCATTAAAAATCATTTATCTATTCTTGTGTGCTTTTTGGGTTTTTCTTGGTATCTGATATTATGATATTATTCCTATCTTCTATATTGGTGACCTTATACGGTCCAGTATAGTTAAAATCTAGCTTATGACCTGTTTCAATTCTTAGTAGAACCTTATCTCCTATTGATATTTCTATGTCATTTATCTTTAAGTCGTATGACTGCTTATTCCTCCTTTTATTTTCTTCAAGCATTACCCTGGCTCGTTTATATGCTACTTCTAATCTAAATTTACTTTCCTTAGCATAGTCTTCTATATTGTATAATGGACTTATATTATTTATTGAATTAAAATTCGATGGCAAATTACTTTGTCTGCCAAAAACTAACTCATATGGAAAATAACTATGTGCCATTAAGAGGGTTGTGTTGAAACAATAAACGAAATATTGAAGCCATTTGTCCCAATCTGTCTTTTCAACAGATATATATGAAAGAATGCATTTGTTAAAAATTCTATGACTTCTTTCTACTGTTCCAAATGTCTGGTGGTAGTGCGCAGTGGACGTTATGTTTTCCACTTTCAAATATTTGCCCAAGTCATTGATAATAGAATTTTTATATTCAGTTCCCAAGTCCAAAATGAACGTCTTCATTGGACCATACTTCAATATAAAAGATTCGAATATCGCTTTTGCGACAGTATTTGCGCTTTTATTTGCAATTGGAATGGCAACTAAATATTTCGTTAAATCACTTATTAATGTAACTGCATATTCAATGCCGTTCTCTGATTTTGGTAGCGGACCAATAGTGTCTACTATCACTCTGTCGAAAGCATGTGTAGGAGTTCCTGTGATTGTCAATGGAGTTTTGGAGTGGTTTGCTGTTTTAGATTTTTGGCATTTTTGAAATTTGGAAAAACTGACCTAAGTCAAGAGTTCCATTAGTATACAAATTGCTAACATCATATCTTGCGGTAATCTTTTTGCCATGTTTGAAAAAACATATCATATTTTTTACGTGCAAGGTCACTACTTTACGTACCTCATCATTATTCATGATTTCGTATAAGTTGGGCATTGAACCTTTTTTAAGAGATTGCCTAGGCAATTCTACTTTTTCTTGTTCTTTTCCTGCGCAGGATTTTAGTCTACTTTGATTTCTTGTAATGACTTTTAATATACTGGCTGTGATATTTTATAAATCTTTTATTGTGATGCGGGATAATGCATCAGCAACGAAATTGCCTTGAGATATTCTACAGTAAAATCATACTCTTCTAAGTCTAGTCTCATTCTTGTTAGTCTTGAACTTGGGTTTACCATTGATAACAAATATGGTCGAAAATGTGTTATTGCCCAGTGAATTGCTGCTAATTTTTGATCGGTTGTATTTTTTATACTCTGTACCGTAGGTACATAGAGTATATTAAGTTTGTGCAAAAGTATGTAACACCCAGAAGGAAGCATCTCCGACCCCATAAAGTATATATATTCTTAACAGCCGAGTCGATATAGCCATGTTCGTCTGTCCATCTGTCAGTATGTCCGTCTGTCTGTCCGTATGAACGCACAGATCTCAGAGATGGTAAGAGATATTTTCAATTTTGGCCACGCCCCCTCCCGCCCCGCAACTTAGAAAAGACGTCGTATCTCCCACAGTTTTAAAGATGGTTCGTTTCTTCTGGACAAATTTAGTAATCAGGATAACTTATCGATCCGCCAAAGGAATGGCAAATCGGATGAACGGTTGTCGAGTTATGATCAAAAGACTGTTTGCTGCTACTTTCAGCTGCCAATGCAGCGTCAAAATTTATACTGAGCGTATAATTTCGTTGGTACAAGGTATGTTATAGTCGGGCTTGACCAACTTTCTTTTTTTTTGCTTTCTCCTTTTGTAAATGAACGAGAAGCATATGCTACGGGCAATTGTTTGTCTCCATAAGTTTCGGTTAAAACTGCTCCGCAGGCAAGTTTACTGGCATCTGTTATAATGCAAAATTCTTTATTAAAATCTGGATATTTAAGTAGTCCTTATTAAAGCTTTTTTTAAATAATCGAATTTTGGCATTCAGTTGGACCATTCAAACTTTACATTCTTTTTACATAATCTTGTAATGTGTCGTGAGTAATCTGCAAAGTTGTTTTATAAAACGTGTGTAATAATTTCAAAATGCAACGAATCTTCTATCGCTATCACCGTCCGTAGGCACTGGATATTTTTCAACGACATCATATTTTTTTGTCGTCTGGCAAAGTACCTTGATCTGGAAATTTGTGACCTAGAAAAGTCACTTCATGCATGAAGAATGTGCATTTTTCTGGATGCAGTTTAAGGATGTGTTTCCTACAGATATCAAAGACATTTGGTAGGTTTTTTTTGATCATGTAATTTTCGGAACAACCGATGACTATTAAGTCTTCCATATACAAGAGTGCTTGTGAAAGGTCCAGTCCAGAGAAAGCTATTGTCATCATTCTTTGAAAAGAATTTGGCGCTATCTTTAAGCCATATGGTAATAGTGTGAAACGATATGAGCCATTGCTCGTTGAAAAAGACGTAATATTTCTAGAGTGTTCTTTCAGCTCTATTTGGTGAAAACCGAACATTACAAACATGAAAAAAATTTGGCTCTGCCTTATTGGTCAAGAATGTCATCTATTCCTGGTAACGGAAATTTATCAGAAAATAATTTTTTATTTATTTGACGATAGTCTATAACAAATCGCCATATTTAGGTATCGGAACCTGGTAATACTTTTTTGGGAACAAGTAGTATTGGGCTGTTATATTCTGATATGGACGGCTCTACGATTTAGTCAGAGATGAGTTTTTCGACTTGCTTAGTAACTTCTTCTTTATGAGTATGAGGAATTCTGTTAATTTTTAATGTACTCTGGCTCAGTATTTTTTAGTCTTAGTTCTTGTTTATAAAAATTATTTGTCGAAATAGGTTCGGTCTCTAGTCCGAATATGTCTGTGTACTTGGTGCAGAGATCTTTTAATGGTTTTTTAAATAATTTTGGAAATTTTTTGATAATTTTTTCATCACCTTTTCTTGGCACTCTTTGCTAATGTCGTGGACCATTTCATAGTCTCTTAGTCTATTTTAATGTCATTAAGGTTTATAATTTTCACAGAATTTGTGGTATTCAGTATTCGGACAAACGTTTGTTAACTATCAGATATTGTATTTGCAACATATATTTCTTTATCAATTTCTTGATTTGGGATTCGAATATTTTTTTTCAGTGAGGAAATTTTAATTTCACGGACTACTTCAGATCGTGCTGGAAGTACTGTGGCATTATTATCACATGTGTGACATATTGGTAAATTTATTGGATAATTTAGATTATTAGAGCGAAGTATTAGAGAATCACATGTTTGTGTGCAATCTATTCCGATGTGAAAGTCGTGAGAAATGACATATTTTCCAGTAGATAGTTCTACGAATGTTAAACCTTTAGAAAAAATGGAACCTTTACCAATTCCTGATATTTGTGTTGATATGTTTGTATTAATGTTTTCAAATCTATCGACATTTCCTTTTAATATGGATATATCGGCACCAGTATCTAACAATAAAGTAAATTTTCATGTTTTGTCATTGTTTATTTTAATAAAGATACTGAGGTTTAGATTTATAGTGTGTACATTGGCTTTTCGTGGTGAATATCTTAAGGGTTCTGCTGGTTTTGGAGTTGGTCTGAGTTACACCATCATTGTTATTGCTATTATTATTGGTATTATTACCTCGGTTGTAATTATTCTTTTTTTATTTATTTATTTATTTATTTTACAATATTCCCGGTGCTTCAAGTATAAAACTTATGATTATTGCACCAGTCAGAAATACAATTTTAGAAGATATATCCTTAGCATCCTAACTTAATCTACTTTTACAAATACAAATTTCGTTTTGTTTTAATTTTGATTTTGTTCTATTATTATAAATATATGTTTTAATTTTTAAGGTGAATATAAAGTTTGTCCCTAAATTGCGTTGCACTACTAATATTTTTTAAATAGGGTGGGAGTTGGTTCCACAATCGAACAGTGTAAACAAAAAATTGTTTCTCTGAGCTGGAGAGTTTGTGTCGTACTGTTTTTAAATTCATGGTTCTTGTTGAAGTGGCAAAACTAATTTTGTCATACAAATAGGATGGTTTTTGGTGTATATTATCTTTCGCAGAAGTAGTAAAGATCTGTACCCAGTCCACGTTCTGAAGTCGAGGTCGTATATCTGCTGGGCGTAGTGTGAAATGTGGTCTGTGTGTCTTCTATTATAGACATAAATATCTTGCGATATTGTTGAATGCTACATTTAGTCTTCTTTGAGAGGCGGCATCACAATTTCCAAATATTTCTATTCCATAGCAAAGCGTTGGTATTAGGCAAGTCTTCGCGATTAGAAGTCTTATAGTAGTCGGTAAATAACACTTGCTTAAAGATAGTTGCCTTATAATTCCATGGGTTTTCCCTGCAGCTTTCCAAGACAATGTATCATTAAATGTTATGCCCAGATTGATTGCTTGCGATACATATTCTAAAGGTGTGTCATTAATCTTTAATTTCGTAAGGTCTCTCGTACATAGGGATTTTTTGTACATAACACGAGACATTGCATTTTGCTGGATTGAGTGACAGTCCATTCAGTTGAGCCCATTCATTAACACTTATAAGATTACTATTACACAAATTGACACACTCATTTATTTTTCTCAAAGGACGACTAACATACATTTGGACATCATCTGCGTACAGGTGGACATTACAATTAGTTAATACATCTGGAAGGTCATTTACATATACAGAAAAAATAAGTGGACCAAGGACTGAGCCATGGGGAACACCACGTTTAAGGTACAATATAGATGACGTTTCGGACTCTGCAACCACTGCCTGCTTTCTATCATTTAAGTAGGATTTTATTAATTTAATGGCAGTATCAATAAAATTATAAAGTTAAACTAGCTTTGTAACTAAGATTTCGTGGTTAACCGTGTCAAATGCTTTGCTAAAGTCAAGTAGTGTTAGAAAGGTCACATTGCCGTCATCCATTTGTCTTCTAATGTCCTCAGTGATGTTCAATATTGCCGTGGTGCAGCTTCTATATTTTCTATACCCAGATTGTACACTGTTTAATAATGAGTTTTCAGTCAGAAATTTGCTTATTTGATGTGCCATCAATTGTTCAACAACTTTGGACAAAAATGGTAATATAGAAATTGGCCTATATTCACCTATATTCACCTCATACGTCTGGGAATTCCGAGGAAGTAAGCACAGTGTTGCATATATGGGTAATATGGGGCAGGATTTGTGGAAGGAGAATTTTGAGGAACTTGGGATTCATATCATCTAATCCTACTGCATTTGACTTAACTTTAAGAACGGATTCAAGGACATCACACTGATTAACACACATAAAACTAAACCTACTATCACAGCTTCTATTTGGTATAGTTTCAAGGTACAGGTTGGAAGTAGCTTTGGGTAGTCCGGACTCAACAAATTTTAGATTTAGACTATTAACGTCAGTGTGAACTTTACATGGACTTATTTCTTTACCTATTCCTAGATTTTTAATTTCACTCCATGTTTGCCTGGTCAATATTGCACTAGTAAATTTTCCCAATAATAGTTGTTCTTGGCAGTCTTGATTAAGTCATTTACTTGTTTTCTAAAGATTTTAAAAGCTCGGTAATGTCCATCATTTTTGTATCGTTTCCATTTTCTATATGCTGTATCTCTTCGCAATATATGAGCAGCTATGTTATTATTAAGCCACGGGTTTTGCCTTGGTTTCAGTATTGCCTTCAGTAAAGGTATGGTACTCTCAAATAAATTTACAATGCACTGTCGGCAAAAAGTCCGAAATTTTTGCATTAAGTCTAATTTTAAAACTAGAGCGTTCAAATTTGGCTCAAAAATGTACAATATTAATATAGAATTTCGGTTTATTTTTGTTTTCCAATAAAACTACTCCTTCAAGCAATCCGCCCACACCCAAGTAAAAAAAAAATGTTTTTTTTGCTATTAATTTATAATTTATTTACAGATAGACTTAATCTTCTTCATTATCAAAGTCAATTTCTAGATAATCATCAGAATCATCAGCGGACTCCAAATTTTCATTTTCTATTTCTGACGTTATTGTTTCATAGTTCGGGGGACGTGGGCATTTTAAAAGATTTATTACATCTGCCGGCAGGGGTTTTTTTTTAATTTCTTTTGCCTTTCATTTAAGCAAATACTGGATATTAATGGATCAGAAGAATCCATAGCTCTAAAAAAAACATCAGTCATATTGTTTAAGCGGCAATTTTTTCGGGCGTGTGACTTCCTATCGTTTTTATAGTACTTGTTCCTTGCTTCTGAAGCATTTTCTCCTAAACATCCAACCGGAACCAAGAGGAGTTTATTATTTGCCAGCAGTGTACTAATATTTTATGTACCGTCGGTGACATTGGATACCAAGGATAAGTATTAACATATAATAAAAATGTATCCTCACAAAATGCTTTGAATTTATCAACATCAACAGAATGCTCGCTTGAAATAGTGATCAAAACTACATACAAATTGTATAAAATGTTTTGATCAAAGCTTGTAATTGAGGAAAATAATTGGTAATTCGCGAATGCTCTTCTAGCCGTGTTTCCATCATTACTATTCCCACTTCAGTTTTGTTTGGGAATGCTTACATGTAGACCCATTTTTGTCCACATCATTTCCTGAATTTCCTTTTTCCGAGCCATCATTTCGATTTTGTTAGCCTGGGTAATGTGCCACTTTTAAATTTTAAGCCTATAGGACACGTTCAATACAAATTCAAAAAATCGAATCCAGGCATGCAATGGACTGACACCATATTTTAGAGTCGCTGGCCTTGGCTTAAAACATTCGGAGTGAAAATCCATTGCAATGGACGAATGGAACTGCTCTATTTGAAAATTTACATCAGCCTGTATGTAAATTGAGTCCCAGTCATATTTTTTAAATTCGTCATTGAGCACTCTAGTATTAATGTTTTTAAAATCCCTGTACCATATTATTTCATCAGTTCTATGGGGGTTAAAATCATACTTTACGAAAATTAGGTCGTGTTTAGAAAAAACTGGTACAGAGATCTGGTCATATAATAGAATCTTGTCTGTAACACTAACAAAAAATACGTCCAGCAAAGTATTCGCTGCATTCGAGAAATGCGTGGGTGTGCAAGTGTTAACCAAGTCCAAGCCCAATGAAGCCATTTCGTCTGATAAGTGTCTTTCAGTCAGCATGTTGCTATTGAGATCGCCAGCTATTAAGATGTCGGTAAAATTCAGAGATAAATTCGCTATTACATTAATCACGTCTGTATAGTCAGTATTTCGGTTTGGTCGGTATATGCAGCCAATTAGTAAGCTATTAAAATTTTTTTTTCGCATTTCAAGTCGATTGGAGCAAAATTGACGAAGTTACGAGTATTTTTATACCTGTCGCATTTCAGGTACCGTACAAATTTTTTAGTGTTCAAAACTTTAAAGCGATTTTCCCACAACTCACGTTTTCAAAGTCGGTGCCCCTCATAACATAACAAGAAAGAAAGTCGGTCAAGCCCGACTATAACATACTCTGTACCAAGAAATTTTGTCTTTTGATCATAACTCGAAAACCGTTCATCCGATCTTCTTCATTCTTTTGGCGGATCGATAAGTTATTTTAATAACTAAATATGTCCAGAAAGAACAAGCCATCTATCTTCAAAACTGTGGGAGATATGACGTTTTTTCTAAATTGGGGGGGCGGGAGGGGGCGTGGCCAAAATTCAAAATAAACTTGATCCGCCTGCAGACATAAGAAGCATATGTCCCATACACGTCAAACCTCTATCTCTTACCATCTCTGAGATCTGTGCGTTCATACGGACAGACGGACATGGCTATATCGACTCGGCTGTTGATGCTGATCAAGAATATATATACTTTATGGGGTCGGGGATGCTTCCTTCTGGATGTTACATACTTTTGCACAAACTTATAATACTCTATGTACCTACGGTACAGAGTATAAAAACTGCTGAACCGATCATTTTGAAATTTTGAACACTATTTCTGAACATAATTTACGAGGTAACGCTGTATTTTACAATAACAAATTAGCCGAAATTAAAAAAAAAATAAAACGCTTTTTTCACTTTAAAATTTTCCAAAAAAGGGGAAAGTTCAAATTTCAAAAAAAAACTCGACAGCGTTACCTGAGGAAAACTATTATCTAACGAATAAACTTTAGTTTTTTAATTTCGGATGATCCAGAACCAAGTTATGAGGGGTACCGCAATTCACCTTTTTTCCGAGAGACTTCCGAATATTTGCTGCCATTGCCGTGTTTTTAAATATTTCTTCGTGAAAATTGTATACAACATTCTTTAAATGTCATACTTGAACGTGCTTTTAGTTTTAATAAAGAGATTTTAACTGTGTCGTCACAAAAAATTCACATTTTTTCGTGTGAATTGAGCTTACATTGTTTTAAAGTTTTCCTAATTAGAAGTGCACGCAATGTACATAAAATAATTAAAATTTGAGCTATATTATAAATACATACAAGTTTGATTAAGAGCAGCTTAACGAAAGAGATTACTTTTATCAGTTGCTGCTGCACCGTTGTGCTCTTCAAAAGAGCGATCAAGAGAGTGCTGCAGCGCATGTAGTTCTTGCATGCTCTCCACCCTGTATACCTTGCCCCCCTCGCAACCCACAACATGCACAACAGCACGACGTGTAAAGACGGCAAAGAGAGCCTTCCGTTTTTTCATTTGAAAGGCCTCTTTAAAGATTGTGTAATTATCTCTAGTGAGCTGCTCATTTAGGTAAATAGGTGCATCAGAGTTAATACCCAACATTTGAAGAGTCTGTGGTTTCTTAGTTTCCCTACACATAGTACCGGCTGCCCGCAGCAGCGCCCCCTTATCCCGCACGTGTTCCATTTTAATTATAATTGCAGAATCAACAATTAAATTTTGGTTTTGGATGTGGTTTCGCTGTGTAACCCGGAAGATGTCTACAACTTTTGGCGGCGGTGTGAGTTTGAGAGCAAAACACAAAGCATTGAACCTGGTCTTCAATTGCTCACCTTCCTCATATGGTACTCCATGGACCCGAAGCTCAGAAGCAATTTAAGCATTAGCATGCGCCGCACATTTTGCTTCCAGCTTGCTAGCCTGGCCACGCAACGCCTGAGTCCCATTTACCTCATCCCTGAGTTGCTGGACACAGCACTCCAGCTCCTTGACTTTACCAGTCATCTCCTCCAGTTGCTGCACACGTTGAGTAAGTAGCTGAATCTCAACTGACATTACTCCCAACTTCTCCAGCAAAGCCTGCACAACCCGCTGCTTAGACTGTATCATGCTTTCTGAGATAGCTTTGACCAGGTGATCAAACCTTTGGTCGATAAGCTGGACCATCTCAGGGGTCAGATCATTGGAATTGGTCTCCGGTTTAGCCCCAGAGCTCCGTCCAGCCGCCAAGTCAGTTTCGGTTTTCTCGCGCTGAAGCTTTGTTGGAGTAGCCTTAGTAATCGTCGATGTTGATGCTTTGAGTGGAAAAAGTTTGAGTGTCTTTTATTCTGTGTGTGTTGATGCTGGATTTGTGTGTGTGTATTTTGGCGCACTTGTTCGATCTTAATTTGTGTGATTTAATAGAAACAATCCAAGATGATTTTATTGTCTTCCACACCGGATTTAGTCGCCGTACATATTCACGAGCTTTTGTCGAGATTGTTTTTATCTATGTGTAGTATATATTGGAAATAATTCGATTTTGTTTGAGGAGTAATATTTGGTGTCGCCTTTCGATGTCGATAACGATTACGATTTCCTTCCTCGGTTTTGGTCGTTATTACCACGGGAATTACCTCTTTAATTTCCTGTATTATTGTTGTCATTTTGGTAGTTTTGGTTATAATTACCATTATTGTTGTAATTCTGGTCATTTTGGTTATAGTTGCCACGACAATTTGAGTTATTTCCTCTACCTCGGTAGTTACCTCTAAAGTTATTACCTCGGTAGGCGTGTCCTCTTTGGGCATATAATACAGAGCTGGGAAAGCCAGTCATTTCTGTACTGCAATGGATGTATTTTCTGATGGCTTCATTCATCGTTTTGAATGTGCCTGCTTGTTCTGCTTTCAATCCTTTATCGATATACGAAGATTCCAATAATTTTCGTAAATTATCGATTTCATTTGTGTGGCTGATTTTCCCTTTTGGTAAACTTTTGCCATTTTTGCTTTTATTACATCGGATGATTCACCGACAATGGTAGTCTGCAATTTAGATATAATCGCATTTATAGTGGTTTCCTCTTGTATTTTATAAAGAGATAAACCAATTATTTTTGATTTTATTACTTCGATTGCAATTTCTTCATGTGGGCCTTTTGTATGGTTAACCAATTTGATTGCAGTAATAAATCGTTGAAGATGGATTTTTTTCCATCAAATTCTGGAATAGCATGCGATATTTCTTTAATGTATGCCCTTTGGGCAGCTGATTGGTCTGTCATTGTAATATGTTGTTTTTCTATTACGCTTGTGTTTTTCGGTATTAGGAGTTTCTTGATCTGATTTTATCAATTTAGGCTCTTCTGGCTCAGTTGATTCTGATTCCAGTAGTTCTGATTTATCGAACTCGGCCGGAAAATTTAAGGTGTTCGGGACTAGGATATGTAATTTGTGTCGTTCAGCAACATACAAAATACTTTCCTTTAGACGTTTAATTACGTCCTTTAATTGTATGGTCTGTAACGCATTACACTTTGGTTAACTATCAATTAAAATTAGGCGTGTTGAATTGAATGTTTTCAATAGTACCCTTATGTGCTTTACTTTAGTGGCATTGGAAATATGTGCCGTTTTATTTAAGCATTTAAACGACTTCTCAAGTTTATTTCTAAGTTCTATGATATTTGCAAGTATTTTTGGGAAATCCATTAATGGAAAGAATACAATTCTACAGTATGAAATATACGAAATATATTCCTAATGAGCTTTTTCTATTGTCGGAATCATATTAACTATTTTAAAAATCAAAAGGAAATTTTTTTTTTTTGTTTTTAAATTTGATCGAGGTTGTCATGTATCTTTTCTTGATAATTTTGTTATGTTTAACATACAATGTTAGAATGAATTGATCAACACTGACAATTGTCATTATAAGGAGCAAGATCCAGAGAAAATTAATGTCATCTGTATGATCGACTATCTTGACATTGTTGACCGCATTGGCCGTATTGTCTTTGGTCTGACTATCGTCAGATCCGAACCAACCAATATTTATTCAAACTAATTTAGATTTACTTTTTGAAGAGAACTTGAAAAAAGTTTTAAATATTTTTTTTTTAAATCTACAAATATATATTCGTCCTTCGTGTTGTTTTGATTTTGCAATGGAAAAGGAAGAGATTATTGTTATGTAGGGTATACGGTTGGCTGACAATTTTTATTTATACAATTAATGGTCCAACCGTATGTGTTAGTAGAAAAGCTTTACAGTTTTTAGTATTTTTCAAGTTGCACTTTGAGGGTGCTTCAACTTGAGGGTGAGAATAATTATGGCAAAGTGGGGCATTCGCATTTCTGCAGCCCTTTTGCGTTACTGCGCTATTTTGAGCGAAGTTGTGTGTTTAAATCGTTGATACGCTCTTGGCAGCGTTGTCGGTCTTCCTTATTGGCGTACGTTTTTTGGATATCCAGTTCTAGTCTTGTCTGCTGCAGGAGTTTCCTTTTTCGTCCACCACGCTTAGTCTTCTTTGGTAGTTTCTTCCCTTGCCTTGCCCTGTACTCAGCTACTGTAAGGTAGCAGGGTCCATCGTTTGGATACACCTCTAAGGCTTCAACCAGGCTCGGTGCATTTGTTTGCTCAACAGGAGCAGTATCCACAAGGTTGACGGTATCTACTTTGTTCGTTTAATTCTGTCCGCTGCAGTTGTCCGGGGCCTTTGGTGGTCTTCGCACAGGTCAATTTTATTATCTTCTTTTGATATCCGGGGCCTATGGGCTCAGGCGGTATCGGTGCTGGTCATCGCACAGGTCAATTTTATTTTCTCATCGCACAGATCAGTTCAGTTCAAAAACATTTTCGTATATTCACTTTGTTCAGGCACTTCGGCAATTGGGCAAAAGTGCCTGGCTGGTATGGTGAGCAGCTACTTTGTATGGAAATTTGCTGCTTACGGGCTGGCTGCTAGTTACGCTGGCAGCGGAGCAGCCGCTTAGAATTATTATGTATATATATGTCTCTGTCGCGGCTGCGGACCGTTTACATATATGCATATGCTTAATACATATACATTAAACATACACGTAACGCAAGCATTGGACTGCCAAGCCGTATAAATGCAGACGTTGCATTTAACACGCTTTGGTTGAGCCACTCATAAGTAGACGATCATATTTCGAATGTACTTGAGTTATGTGTACAGGGTTGCCCATATTCGACGGACCCATGTTTTTTTTTAAAAAATCAAAGAAAAAAATAAAAATTTGGCGGTTGGCAATCTTAATCATTTAATTTGTTCCAAGTAGATTTGTTTACATCAATTTTTGAATATGATATCTCTCAAATGGCGGCCTCTGGCGTTGATGGCGTATTGTGCCCTTTTTGCTGCATTTTCCATCGTTTTCGCCAACACTTCGGCCGGAATAGCGGCTATTTCTTCACGAATGTTGTCCTTGAGCTCTTCTACGGTCCTTGGCTTGTTAACGTAAACCTTTGACTTCAAATATCCCCACAAGAAGAAGTCAGGCGGCGTCAAATCGGGCGAACGCGGTGGCCAGTCCAAATCACCACTTTTCGACATCAAACGGCCCGGAAACAATTTCTTCAGAAAATCGATTGTTATGCGACTTGTGTGCGGTGGAGCGCCGTCTTGTTGAAACCAGAACTGCCTCATACGCTTTCGACGAATAATTGGCATCACAAAATTGGTCATCATGTCGCGATAACGCTCCTGGTTGATGGTAACAACATGGCCATTTTCATTTTGGAAGAAAAACGGCCCAATGACCGTTTTCGCACTAACGCCGCACCAAACTGTGACTTTTTCGTCATGAAGAGGCACTTCTTGAATCTCCTGAGGATTTTCAGTGGCGTAAATACGGCAATTTTGCTTATTTACGGTCCCATTCAATGTGAAATTTTAATTTTTTAAAAGCACGTTGAGTTTTCACAATTGACTTGTTCTGTTGAATGTAAATTTCAACTATTTCAGAGCGCTCGCGTGGCGTGTATTGTTCCATGGTAAAAATCTGCTTGGACTGACGCTTCAAACGCGGTATGTCATTAAGCGATCTGACATCTCTGTCAAAAGTTATGGCGTTGCCAGATGGGTCCGTCGAATATGGACAACCCTGTATGTTATAGCAACAAAGTGTCACTATGTGTATTATTCTATGTTTGGTTTATAATACCCTTACATTGGTTGGGTATGCTGATTATTATATTTGGTCATACGACAGTAGCATCCAGCAAACACCATTAGAGATCTGGAAGACCTCCAATTTGCTGATCCAGCCTTTTATCAAAGCGCTTAGATAGATGTTCTAATAGGTGCCGATATTCTTTCAGCCATTTTGCTTGGCGGCTCTTATCCAAATATTTGTGGTACGCTTCTTGACAGGACACAATTTTTGGCTGGATTCTTACCGGCCCAGTTGCGGAGACACCTTCTAAGCCAATTTCAGCCTTCTTCACTCAGGTTTCGATAAGTCACGATGCGAGACTTAAGACACTTCTTACCAAGTTTTGGGTGGTGGAAGATGTTCGAGTAGAGTTGGTGAAAGAATCTGATTCCTTTTGTGAGAACAATTTCGTTCGAACAACGCGAAGGAATGAGGACGGTAGGTAAATCGTCACTCTTCCATTGCAGAATACCAATAACATCAATTTGGGTCATTCAAGGTATATGCCATCGTATGAAAAGAAATACCACTCTGAGGGATCAATATGACTCAGTAATTCAAGAGTATTTGACCTTGGGCTATACGAAACTAATTCCACCAAGTGAGAACTCTAACTTCTACTATTAGCCTCATCATGCTGTCTTTAAGTCTAATAGCACCACAACACCACCAAAATAGTCACATGTACTAAAAATGCAAGGCACGGCGTTGTTGTTGTAAGATCCTAAACATTTAATGATTTAATTTATAACACAGTACGACACTAAAAAAAAAACCGGGATGAGAATGGAAAGAATACAATTCTACAGTATGAAATATACGAAATATATTCCTAATAAGATTTTTTCTATTGTCGGAATCATATTAACTATTTAAAAAATCTTAAATTCTGATAGATGGCACTTCTGTAAGCATCGCCTCATACCCAGTTTTTCATCTGTACCCTAGGTTCGCGTTCTATGGGTACTTTTGTACTAGCAACACACAGCGACAACAATTTTAACATAGTTATTAACATATTATTAATTAAATCTACAAAATTCAGAAAACACAGACAGGGACACTGGGAACGTAATATAAAAAAATCGCTATTATCGTACAATTCGTTAAGGTACCTCCAGAAAGTGTCAAACACAAATTCTTGAATATCTTTATTAAAAAATTAAAAACTAATTTTATTATGGCACAATGGGCTAGTGCACGTTCCTAAAAGATGGTACTCGTCGGCCAAAAAACCGCGGGATGGAGTACCATTTTAAGATCTACCCACGAACATCTCCATGTAAGTCATAAAGTAGATCCAAAAATAGACCAAACTGCGATTTCGGTTTCTCCAATATAGCCTTGGTTGGCGGGCAATGGTTATTTTTGTACAAGCAACTGTTTTAAACCAACATTGACCATTTAGGGCATTACAAGCTTCACCAAAATTATGCCATTAATCTCATAGGTAACCTGCTTCATTGCAAGCAAGAAAATAGAACAAATGCACCATAAAATGCCGTTAATGGACTAACCGCGATACACTAAGATGCTTCGAACTAAAGTTTTTAACTGCTAATATCTGTTTTCCTGCTGGTAATGAAGATATTTACCCATTAGATTAAATGCATAATTTTTGGGAGCAGTTAATACCCTAAATGGTCAATGTTGCTGTAAGTCAATTGCTAGTACAAAAATGCTCGTAGTCAGCGCAAAAATGCTTCCTAAGAAAATCTGAAAACGCAGTTCGGTCTATATTTAGGTTTGACCCCTTCTGGAGGTATCTTAACCAATTGTACGAATAACGCGATTTTTTTATATTACGTTCCCAATGACCTTGACTGTGTTTGCTAAATTTTGTACATTTTTATCTATTAGATAAAATTGTTGTCGCTGTGTGTTGCTAGTACAAAAGTACCCATAGAACGCGATCCTAGGATACAGTTGAGAAACTGGGTATGAGGCGATTCTAACAAAAGCGCCTTCTATCAGAATTTAAGGGTCTCATACCGGTTTTTTTCCAAAAGTTTGATTTTGTCGAAATGTGTAACAACTAAAAACCCCGTTTGAATGCATTTATGCAAACAAACTTTTTGGTCACCGCTATTAGCAGCGGGGAGAGTATCTCTCACACTAAAAACGGCAAGACCAGGGGAACACACACACAAAAGCGACTGTCTGTTTCTACGCTGCCTCTCGATGTTTTTGCGCGCATAACCTTTTGGGATTGTCAAACGGTTATGCCACCGCTGTCATGGAGAGACTTTTGAGAAACGTTCAGTTGGTAGGCATTGATCGCTGATGATAGAGGGTGGTGTCTCTCGAAACAGCTGTACGATCTACCAGACTCCTTTGTGATGTTGTGTCTCCGTTTAAAAACTGCAGAATTCTCTTTCGCAACCAGGAAGGAGAGATATGCGACTTTGAGCTCAGCACGGTCACGTTTGGAGTATATTGTGTCTCAATTCTGGCGATTCGAATGTTGAAACAGCTGTCTCACGACATACTTGACCAGTTTCCTCTGGCAAGCTACATCATTGTCAATGCGATGTACGTGGATGATGTGCTAGCGGGGGCTCATACACAGCCTTAACGGCGGGTTTTCCATTAAGAAAATTGACATACCCCACGAAAGCAGTGTTATGCAATATTCCTAAGGGCCATCCGTTGTGTGCAGACTTTCTTGAAATAGATGATGCCAGCACAGCAAAAATGTAAGGAATTCGATGGCACGCAAGAGCTGATGAGTCCTTTTGCTCGTCCTCCACAACTGCACTAAAAAAGACCTTCACTAAAAGGGAAGTGCTGTCCCAAATTTCCAACCTATTTGACGCGGGCTGGCTAGCTCACTTAGTCGTACAGGCCAAGATTTTCATGCAGGAGATTTGGCTATTGCATATCGGTTTGGAAGATCCATTGCCGTCCGAACTTATCCTCAAGTGGATGTAGTTCGTGCAAAATTACCCTAGGCTAGGCGATATTTGAATCCCAAGATGGATCGGTCATCATCCAGAAGCATTACACTATCACGACGCTTTACAGCGCGCGTATTTACGATCGAGTCGAAACCAAAAACGAGGTTTCGATTCATTTGCTGACTGTTAAAACTAGGGTAGCTCAAGTACACGTGTCTTTGCCTCGTTTAGAACTTTTCAGTGCTGTGCTCTTGGCAAAATTATCAGCAGCACTCATCGTAAGACTGCCTGCATCCGATTTTGAGACATACTATTGGACTGACTCTAATAAAGTATTATCTTGGTTGAATAAGCCCCCCAGCAAGTGGACTACGTTTGTAGCGAATAGAGTAGCAAAAATAGCTTAGTCTACCGATGCTTTGAAATGGTCGTACGTCCGTTCTGAACATAACAGAGCTAACCTGGCCAGCAGAGGCGTATCCTCAGAAGAATGGGTAGACAACAATTTGTGGTGGCACGGATCAGAACGGCTTTCTCTACCACAGAATCAGTGGCCATCTCCATTAGAAACTGTTCACGAAACCGACATTGGACAGCGTTCAAGTGCATTTTCGGGAACTTACTACCTGCTTTTGATATCCTTGACCATTTTTCCAGCCATTTCTTGAGCGTGCGGTCTTGCAAGAGCATCAGATACTCTGAAACATTTGTTGCTCTGCCCGCCTACTAGTCCGTTTTACACATCGTATAGCTCTCCATGGAGGTAATCAGTTGGTTATTCGCCTAGTACTGGATCCCCAAGCTGAGTCCTGGTTAAGTCGACAATTAGGTCGTGCAAGGTTTACTTTATTTACGATTTTTTGGGCTTCGGCACAAAGGCAATCCATCTAGATGCTACATCTGATCTGACAACTTAGCAGTTCTTAGCTGCTTTTGCACGCTTTGTAGCTAGACGTGGGTGTCCTCAGCAGATGTATTCCGACAATGGCAAAACCTTTGTAGGAGCCTCGAAAGTTATCTCCTACTACCGAGTCAAGCAGGCGGTCCTTTGGCCCAGAACTCGGTATTTGGATGGATATTGTCCAGCTCCTGTAACCAATGATGCCTCTGGGTTCTCTTCCCTTCTTTTTTATCTTTTTTTGCAATAATACTACAAGGCGGCCGGAATGTTTGTGTAAGGGAAGCTTTCCACCACAGGCTTGAAAGTCACCACACTAGGCTTAAGGGTTATACATATGTTTAGTTTGTAGGTTAATTGTATGAAGAAAGTGAAGCCGAACTGAAGTGAGAAATATAGTGTAAAACATACCCACCAAATCGTTTCATTTTTGGAATCAGCAAAGAAGCCAGCCAGCCAGTGGACGTAAAAGTGCTGAGAATGTACATAAATATTTTAATATATTAATTGGAATGAAAGTGAAGTTCACAACTGGCCCCATATGCAACAAGCAATAATCCAAAGGGAGGAAGTAGAAGCCAGAGCAAACTACGAGCAGAAAGCAATCCAGAGTAGCACCCGAAACACATAGAAATTATTGAACCACAACTTAAACGAGCAAAATTATTTCAACGACATTTATGACTCCTTCTGCATATCAGTGATATTTAAGGCACGAGTTGAACTGCTCGCCTTAAATTTTATGCCACATATACCGACAGCAAACGAAGAATGTACTTTGTGCAACCTACGGGTTAGAGAAGACGTATTCCACCTTATCGCCATATGCCCCATTCTTAGCGAACTCAGGCGGTTACACTGGAAAAAGACGTCGCTAACAAATTAAGAATACTTGGCGGTTCTAAACGGTGAAGACTGGCGCATTCTAGCTGAGTTCTTAAAGGAGACTCTGAGATACCGGCGGAATATTATGAACGAGTACACTTGAAGGGGACCAGCACTGTCACTCAAGAGGAACGATGTGGTATCTCGCGACGAGCGGGGCGGCTGCATGTAGTACTCGAAAGTGGCAGGCATCCTCGAAGAAAGCTGAGTTTGGCAGACGAATATATTCAATGCCAATTAACTTTTAATATCTTTATATTATAACTATGTTTTTTTTTTCTCTTATAAAAATGTTTTAAATAAAGATACAACTACTACTACTACTACTACTACATAAATATTTGTACCGCTTGAAAGATATTGCCTCGCGTGGACATGTAGAAGACGCAGCTCTCATGCAAAATGTTATCGATGGTATCGATGAACAATCGAAAAATAAAATGGCGCGAAATTCGAGTGAACTAAAATTAAAATTAAAAGACTATCAAATGATGAGTGCTAAATCAAACGAGAAAGCTAAGCTAACTTCGTCAGTGCCGACGAGTGTTGCAAGTGTTCGCTTAGGTTGGGTTAGGTTGCGATGGCTGAGGGTGACAAGTCGCCCTTCCACTTAGGCCTCTTTGAACCATTGTGTGGACAGAATGAATTTTTGTAGAGCTGGGATCTCTAACTCGGATGTCTCCGATAGGTTAAGTAGGAGAGGTTGACCTAGTGTCCTAAGTCTCATTCTACTCAGGGCGGGGCAATGGCAGAGGTGTTGTACTGTTTCCTCCTCTTCTTCATACCTGCAGCCTCTGCAGAAATCATGGTGAGTGACTCCTAGGCGTGCAGCGTGTCTGCCGATAAGACAGTAACCCGTTAGGGTTCCCACCAGAAGCAATATGTGTTCCCTTCTGTGTCGTAAAAGCGTGGTGGTACGCTTTAGATTTAGTGTTGGCCACGTAAGCCTCGCTTCCGCACAGGAAGAAAGGTTTTTCCACCTATCCACAGCGAGACGACGTGTTTCAGCTTTTGTGTGGAGCTTAAAAGTTGCCATAGGCATCGCTATCGTGCTCTTCTCTGAAAAAAGCTCGATGGTGGTGCCTACTCTGACCAGTTTGTCCGCGGACTCATTTCCTTCTATGTGCCGGTGTCCAGGCACCCATATAAGGTGTTTACTGAATTCTCGTGCGATCTCATTTAGAGATGAACGGCATTCGGTAAGCGTTTTGGTATTGTTGGTGTATGAGTCAAGGGCTTTAAGGGCGGCTTGACTATCTGAGTATATGAAGACGTTTCCTTCTCTGATTGGTAGTGTGCTAAGGTAGGTGGCTGCTTCCTGGATGGCCACCACCTCCTCTTGGTACTCGCTACAGTGATCAGGAAGGCGGAACGATAAGTTCAAGTTTAGGTTGGTGGAGAAGACTCCCCCTCCTACTTTTTCGTCAAGCTTAGAGCCATCAGTGTAGATGTTGATGGCATTGACTCTGCTGTGGGGTAGGTTTTCCCACTCGTGTCAGCTTGGAATACAAACGTCGTATGATTTGACGAACGTCGATTGTGGTATACAGTAATCAGTGTTTAACGGTTGAGTCATTGAGTATTGTTGAGTGTCCCGACTTACCCCCGATCCAGGCATCGGATTCTCTTTGTCTAAGGGCTGTTGATATAGCCAGTTGCTTTGATATAAGGTCTGGTGGAAGTAGGTGATAAATAGTATTTAGCGCTTCCGTGGGTGTTGTTCGGAGAGCGCCGCTAATACAGATTTCCGCACTTCTCTGTACTTTATGCAGATTGTTTAGGACTGATTGTTTAGGACAGATTGTTTAGGACTGATTGTTTCTCAAGCGCTGGTCACCAAACTAGTGCTCCGTAGAATAGTATGGGACGGACCACGGCTGTGTAGAGCCAGTTTACTATGGAAGGGGAGAAGCCCCATTTGCGGCCTATGGCCTTTGCAGGAGAAAAGGGCAATGGTTGCCTTTTTTATGCGCTCGTCCATGTTGTCATTCCAGAGTAGTTTCCTGTCCGGGATGACTCCCAAGTATTTGGCATTGTCTCCAAATTTAAGGCTTACTCAATTGATTTTTGGGGGGATAAGATCAGGAATTTTGTATCTTCTGGTGAAAAGCACTAGTTCCGTCTTTGCTGGGCTTACGCCCAAGCCGCAAGATATTGTCCGCTGAGCAAGTGTAGTCAGTGCGTTCTGCATGAGGGCACACATCGTCTGTGGAAATAGTCCACATTTGAAATTTGCAATATCATCCGCATAAGCCTCCATGAGCCGCAGCAGTCGGTTAACTGCTACAACCCA
>JAWNNO010001842.1:0-62120 GCA_035044985.1 Lordiphosa fenestrarum
AGAAGTCCGGGCCCGGGGGAACACCCGGTCCCCCCCCTCTCTACGGGCCTGACTATAACATATAGCTGCCATAGAAACGATCGGTCGAAAAACTAGTTCTAGTAAGAAAAACTTTTTTGTTTTTAATGCAAATGTCTCGAAACTCCGTATTTACTAGTTTGTATTGATTCTTCACGATTCTGCAAAGTTTGGTCGAAATATATTTATTTTGTAAGCTTTCACACAATTCTTCAGTCAAAATCTGATGACCTTAATCGGTCGAGAAACTAATTTTAGTGAGAAAAACTTTTTTTGATTTCAATGGAAACGCCTCCAAACTTTGTATTTCTTGGTTTGCTATGCTTTCCCATGATTCCACTTAGTTTGGTCGAAGTCGGACATTTATATAGTAATAAGTAGTCTTAGTAAGAAAACTTGTTAGCTTTCAGTGGAAATGTCCTTCCAATTAGTTAGGCTATACAAGCTTCTCTATTTTTGGGCTTGGTTTTTGGGGAATCAGTTTAATTTTTTGGACTCTCGTTGATACCATCGGAAACTATCCATCTTGAGATTTAAAATTAACCATACCAAACAATTCTACGATTTTTTCGATGGAGATATGCCTCTTTACGCAATTTTGCGGGAAACCAAAAATATCCTACATGTTATGTTCTATATAGCAATATCGGATATTTTTGGACGGTCACTCCCGTCATATCTCCCTCAGTTTTATAGATAAAAGCTTCGTACATACGTGGACATTAGAGCGTACCTGCCTTGTATGAAAAAAAACATTTTTTCTAGTTCTTTGATGCTCATAGCTCAAAAAATACAGAATATTGTATAGAGAATTTAACGAAAATCCAAAATCCGATATCTTAAGGTTTAATGGTGCCGATGAGGCTTTAAAGTTTCAAATTTCCCCGTAATTTATTTTTGAACTATCAATGTAGGCAGAGACCTTTTACCAAAATGTCTAAAAAATTATTAAAATACTTCATAAATTGTAAAGCTAGTAACACGATGGGAGTGCACCAAATTAATGATTCTTCCGAATGTAAAACGCTTTGCATTTTCTCTTATAATTACTTCTTCTTTGTCTTCGTTGAGTACTTTGAACAAATATCCAGAAACCCCATTCTTGCAGATTAGATTCTGACAAAATTCAATTGACGATATTAACTTTTGTAAATTCCAATAGTTATGCAATTTAAACAACTTTCTTTAGTCATATACTCATGCAATTTTTAACCTTTTATGAGAAATTTAAAAGAGAATTATCTGGTTGGGTTTGTGAAATCGGCCCTCGTCTAAGAAAATCTCTTATTAATAGGAGTCTTCCGTACAGTGCAGTTTTATGGTTAAGAGCTTAAGCTAGTCCAATTTATCGCTGGTCATTAAAAACAACTAAAATAAAACTATATATAAGGGTTTAATTTTTAATAAGCATAGTTTTCTTGTACAATAAAATGAATATAAATAAAATTCATTATGGTTTCTCAAACTTCGTCAGGTCGTCAATCCAACGTTCTCAAAATAGTTGCACGTTGAAATGACAGTTCTTTCCTCGTTCTTTTAATCTCAATTTGAAGATTTGTTAACTTCAAAAGAGAAAAGTGCATGTGGGTAAGGCAAACATCTTCAAGTTCTATATACTGCCGACATCTTTTTGAATACTAAACCAGCTCATCCCTGAAGACACCGGTAGGCACCCCAAAAAATTACAAAATGCAGTTAGTTTGGTCTTGAACGGAATAACGAAGCGAGTTTCAAGGGCGAAACGGTGCCACCGCTGGTATAAATAGATGTTCCATAAAGTGTCATTATTGGATCGTTTTCCAAGAAGTGCATCACTGCAATATAGTTGGATAGCTGCTTGTTAGCAACAAAGCAAGGACGTGTACTGTTGTACAGTGTTTTTCCCAAGTCCATGGCAGATCCCAGATTAAATGGCACATCACGACGCCCTTCTACATTTTGCATGGAAGCAATTAATCACAAATTTGATGCCCTCCGATTGTGCTGCTAGTATTACAATTTGTGAAATATTTGAATATTTTTCTCGACATTTTGATAATTCAAAAATAAATTTCGGGGAATTTGGAAACTTTAAACCCTCGTCGGCACCATTAAACCTAAAGATATCTGATTTTGGATTTTCGTTAAATTCTCTATAAAATATTCTGCATTTTTTGAGCTATGAGCCTCAAAGAATCTAAAACTTTTCAAATCGTATGGGGAAAAGTACGCCCTAGTGGACATATTAAGTAATCAAACTAATTTTCATTGATTTGCCAAAGGAATGGTAAGGATCGGATGAGTGATAGTCGAGTTAAGAGCAAAAGGAAGTTCACAGCAGCTGCAACTGTAATGAGCATACACTTTCGTTGGAACAGTTTATATTACTGTTGCGGCGATAACCTTAAAAGTAGCCCCGCGCCCAAATGTCAGAGCCCTCGACCTGTGTAACTGCGCCCCTGTTTGTTTCGAAGATCAACCGTTATGCATTTCTTGTAGTTTGTAGCTTTGCTTGCATGCATACACAGCGGCCAAACCGTTGCTTTAGCCTGGGCTGAGTATAGAAAATTGTGTCAAGCGGTGTGGATGTGCATAAAAGACAGAGGCGAGGAAGGCACAAATGTAAGAAATAAAACAGAAAATTATGTAGTATAGAGAACTAAGACATGAAAATAAAGATTTCAGCGCATTATCAGCACTTTGGATTAAACCACGATCAAGTCTTTGTGTTGGGCAGCGGATTGTGGAGACGCTCGAAGTCGGTGCTAGTTTTCTGGCGAAAAGTCTCTGGCCACGCATCGCGAGACAACAATAACAGTCGGACTTAACCAACTTTTTTTCTTGTTTAATGTAGATAAATGTTAGATCTATATATTTTCTTAGTATTAACAAATGGTGACTATAAATCTTACAAGTATATTTAATATCTACCCTCTATAATAAGTCGCCCTGACAACCAGAATCTTAACCAATGTGAATATCTGCAATTGAAAAGACAACAAGGTAATTTCAAAAACATACACTAAATTGCAAATTCAGATAAACTCACTGTTATGATGAATGTTGATATGAACTTTGGGCACTTTTATGGGTAATCTTTTTGCCTTAGGTTTTCGTTTGGGCGCCGCCAAGACATCGCCCAAGCAGAGTAAAAGCATTGCCAGCCAGATCCACTCAAACCGGAAATATTTCATTTTGGATTCTTACAAATATTCCAATCTCAATTGCCAGAAGTTTGCTGAAAGACTGAGTACCAAATTAGAATTTCAGTCACCAAAACGATGAGCTCAATGAGCTGCTGGCTATCAGTTGGGATTTTACGTTCGAGTCGTGCTTCTCAATAAGATGCCAAAGTAAATCCCCGCCAGTGAGTAGAAAAACCCTAACAACAGCTGTGAAGAGATAAGAGCTCACTTAACCCATTGTTGGCCCACAAAAAAAAAAACACAAAATAATAATAATAGAAAATAAACATGCATAAATTGCATTATAAGCAACCTAAACAAAACATTAGAGCCTGTTCGAGTCCCTGCACCTCCCCTCCCTGTTCTTAAATAACCATAACTATTCATTATCGACACATAAACGAGGCACTGACACACACACACACACACACCCCGGGATGCAGAGCTCGCACTCATAAGTTCAAATTTTTATTAAATAAACAGAACAAAGCAATGTCCCTGCGCAGAGGGGAGGGCAAAGGGGACATCCTTTTGACCCACAAAATTGAATATGTGAAACCCTTTTCCCTGTTGTGCATCCTGCGTAATTCAATATTTGACTATACGAGATTTATGGCCACAGGGTCTAGCAGCGACTTCCGCGACGAGAACGACGTCGTTTTATATTTGTATAAAGTATAATTTTTGATTTAGTGCGATTTTGTGTCAACGGGTTACGCAACGTGTGTGCTGTGGGGGGGGTGCTGGCAATCGCAATAGTTTGGCCATATCGTCCAAGTGAAAGTTTCCTCATTGTTTACATTGGGCGGATGGCTGCGGATATGAGACCACATGCTGATTGTTATTTTCTTTGCTGGCTGTACTTCTCAGCACCCTCGATACGGAAGCGGAAGTTTTGCCAACGGAATTCGCATAAAAGTTTATTTTTATTATAATGCAGAAAATTCCAAAAAAAAAAAAAGTGAAAATTTCCAAATCGAGTTTCCAAAACGTGGCTGCCTGCAAATTGCTTTGTTTGCGAATCCGCGCGGGAATTAGCACGGGGCGAGGGTTGACAGGTACAGGATGCAAAATGCCAATTCTGCTGATAAGGCGGCAAAAGTGTTTTGGCATAAAAACCAATTTGCTGAGCTAGAAATTTGCATAACGCGACAGTGAAAGAAGCAATCAAAGGGTTGTGCCGCACGGCCGGAAGCGCGAGGCATGAAAATTTATTACAGGTTGCATTAAATTTAATTTTGAAATGAAAGCGTGCACGGATATGCCAAGGGAGGAGAACTATAGAAATTGCAGTCCTTGATAAGGGGGAGCCACGATACAAGACATTGTTAAGTCGACATTCAGCTGGCAAGGCAACAAATTATGCATGGCTGAGACCGAACCTAAACAAGGACAACGAACAGAAGAAAGAGCTGGATTGGAAAATCATTTGAATACTGAGTATCATCCAAAGTGGGAGATCAAATTGCAAATATGTCAGCTAAATCTGCCCGTAACATGGAAAATTATGGACATAAGATGATGAAAATGGGCGTTATGGATTAAAGATAGCATGAATAATACTCTACTTACCCGAATTTTTCAAAAATTGTCAAAACAGCTACCATTTCTTAGCCTTGGGAGGGATATCATCCAAAGTGGGAGATCAAATTGCAAATATTTCAGCTAAATCTGCCCGTAATATGGACAAATATGGACATATGTTGATGAAAATGGGCGTTATGGATTAAAGGTAACATGACAAATACTCTACTTACGCGAATTTATCAAAAATTGGCAAAACAGCTACCATTTCTGAGCCTTGGGAGGGAGTATCGTCCAAAGTGGGACATCAAATTGCAAATATGTCACCTAAATCTGCAGGTAACATGGAAAAATATGGACATTTGTTGATGAAAATGGGCGTTATGGATTAAAGGTAACATGAATAATATTCTACTTACGCGAATTTATCAAAAATTGGCAAAACAGCTACCATTTCTTAGCCTAGGGAGGGAGTATCATCCAAAGTGGGAGATCAAATTGTAAATATGTCACCTATGTGCGCTAAGGACTTTCATTTTCATTATTAGTTCAATTTTGATGAACTCCCACAGCATTTGACTTGAATTTCGAAATTGCATCTACGATATTTAGGTGTATAAAGTGCTGCCCATCGCTGTTCGAGGCAGTGCTACCCAGCACAAGTGTTTGTTTTCCCTACAGCTCGACTATTGCTCATCCGATCTTTCTTGTGCGAATCGATAAATAATACTGATTACCAAATATATCCAAGAGGCACGAACCTTTTATCTTTAAAATTGCTAGAGAAATAGTATTGGTCCAAAATCGCCATTTATTTTTTTAGGATCGACGGAATTAATGATAAATCGAAACATTTACAGACCGACCCTAACCTTAACTTAGTCGAATTTTACCTCAATCTGCTTGAAAAGTTATTTTTCGAACATTGCAAGTTGCAAGCCATGTAAAAAAATTTAAAAATAGCATTTCTGTTCTAGAATCGCTCTTAATTCCATTGAATTTCAACCCTTAAAGCTTTTACATAAAAATAAAGTCCAGAATTTCGCTAAGATCTGTTTGAAAAGTTCAGATTTTACGAACTTTCAATAGTAAGTAAGTTGGCAAAATCGCATTTTTGTTCGAGGATCGTCCCTTACTTCTCAGACATAAAGTCCCGATATGCCCTTAAGCTAGGTACGGAGACGCTATGAATTTTCTCGCAGCGAGAATTGTTTCATAATTCTCAGAGCGGCCTCAGAGACTGTAGGGTGACCAGAAATCAGCCAAATGTCACTGAATCTGAAACGGTCACCCTGTGCTGGTCAGCTGTTGTTTGTTTACAAAACGAAGCGCGCTTAAGAAAATTTAATCATTTTGTGAATATGTAAACTGGTAGACTATTTGATGAATGAAGACGCTCTGGGGAATGTCATGGTTGTTTTTATGGGGTCATTTTGGGTGGCGCTGAAGGAAGAGGAGTATTTATGGAGGGTGCAAATTGCACCGAAATGATTTTTGTTACTCAAATCCCATAAAATGAGTTGCGATTTGACCGCTTCGATTGGCGCCACATGTTCGTCCTCCGTAGAGTTCTATTTTTTATTTGTTTTTGTTTTTGTTGCTTCCATTTTTTTTCTCGTAGGAACCTCTGACAATTATCAAACATGTTTTATAATTTCTTTGACCCCCTGCGAGAATTTATCAGCTGTTTGGCCAAAAAACGAGTTGGCAGGCCATGCTCGTTCTCAGAGCGCATTTGTGGTGGCTCCGTACCCGCTCTGAGAATGTGCTCTGTGAATTTTCTGCAGCGCATTCTCTGAGCTATGTAATTAGATGGGGTCCGAGAAAATTCTTAGCGTCCCCGTACTTAGCTTTAAGTCAAAGATGTGGCAGGCCTTAAACTATTCGAAAACTCATTTCTGTTCTTGGGAACTTTCGAATGTGGCGCCCACTGAAATATCCCGAAACTTTGTGCATCGTACCGTGAAGTTATTAGAGGATACTGACGGAGTAAAGGACCGCTTGAAAATCAACCGTCCTCGCACTGTGCGAACGCACGCCACAATTCATCAAATTCGAATTCGTCGAAATCCACTGCGCAAGCCAAGAATCATGTCTCGAGAGATGAAATGTCGCGCCTCATAAAAAGCGACTTGGGACTCAGTGCATAAAAGAGACACACCGGACACTTGCTCATAACAGCTTTGCATACAAAATCGAACGCATTGCATCATCTATGACGAGAAAATGTTCACCATAGTCGAATCGCTCAACAAACAGAATGACAGAGTGTATGCTGTGTCATCAAAACAAGCGTCCGAACTCATTCTGAGAGTTCAGAGAGGTCACCATTCTGTTTGCGTGATATTCTGGAGGGTCACCAAGCTTCAATTGTTGTAAAAAAGGAGTCAAAACATGAGCGAAAGTGTATCAATCCGACGTTTTGGAAAAAGATGTGAAGCCTCTCAACAGAACATTATTGGCAAACAAGTCGTAGTCCTTTGAACAAGACTTCGCTCCAGCTCACAATGCAAAAACGACTGGTTAAAAAACCATGTTCGAACTCTATTTCTAACGAATGATTGGACTGCTGGTAGCCCATACCTGAATCCATTGGACTACAAACTGTGGTCCGTTCTCGAGCCAATGGCTTGATCTACTCGACTCAAATATTGAGTCGTTGAAGCGTTCCCAATGCATGAGGTGAGCTCGATAAGGTATTAAGGTTTATGTTTAACATGGGCTAGCTAATCCTTAAAACTTTGAACATTTAGGCACAGAAAGTTAGGCATAATTGAATTCCCAGAGAACATTTGAATTGTCAAACATGATTTCACTTTGAAAGCCTTGCTCCTGGTCAGGGTTGGCTTCAGGTAAGTAGCACCGAAGAATAACGAGAATATCATACGGAAAATGATATCGGTTAGGCACACAAATCGATTAGCTATTTTCAAAGAATGAATGTGAACTGAAGACAGGCATACTTATAAAGAGGTCTGTGGACAATGTACGGGGTCACAAGTCTGAAGTCCGACAACGATAATTACTTATGTCAGGGACATGATTAAAGTTCCTAAGTCTTGTTAGTGAACCGATGCGAACCGTTCTGGCTTGTAGATTGCGGATTGGTTTATAATTTTCAATTGGATGCCGGGTCGGCTTGCGGTTTGATTACGATTCGGTTCGGTTCGGCTTAGAACAGGTTGTAGTGTAACATATAATAGTGGAATTCCTGAAAGTGATTTGCTTTCAATGTGGTTTTTGTGTAAGCAAATCTAAAACAGTTGACGGAACGAACTGCTGATTGACAATTGTTTTTTATAGGTATCGAAAAATATTGGCAACACTTACAATTATTGAGGTGTTCTTGACAATGAGCATGTTAACCAGGGCTGCAAACCTATAAGCTTTTTCGGAGCTCCGGCTCGCAGGTTCGAACCAAAATTTACAAGTGGTTAAGGTTGGGAAATTTCAGGTTCGAGGTTTTTGGGGGAAAGGTTTTGGTTCGAACCTTGTGTCAAGCTTATACAAATTCATATAGAAATCAAACTCAAAACGACACAAATCGTTTGGGGATTGGGTCGAAAGTGCAGAACACATGGGATTTACCAAAATATAAATTACTGCTAAGTTCAGTATCCTGGAATTGGTATTTCGTCTCAATTCTTTTATATAAATGGAAACACTTTCGTACTTATCATATTTTTACCTCGAAGTTTGTGCATCATTTAAAATGCTTTAGAATCCAGGTTTAAATTCAGGTGCTGGTTTTGTTGGGGATTCTAAAGGTAGTTTTAAAGGTTTCTTTTTTCAGATTATCTTGACGATTGTAAGTCTCAGTCGCTCAAAACCGCCCAGATAACAGGAGACATCGCTTGGCAGTAGACAAAATTATTGCATTTTTATACTCTGTACCGTAGGTACATAGAGTATTATAAGTTTGTGCAAAAGTATGTAACATCCAGAAGGAAGCATCTCCGACCCCATAAAGTATATATATTCTTGATCAGCATCAACAGCCGAGTCGATATAGCCATGTCCGTCTGTCCGTCCGTCTGTCTGTCCGTATGAACGCACAGATCTCAGAGATGGTAAGAGATAGAGGTTTGACGTGTATGGGACATATGCTTCTTATGTCTGCAGGCAGATCAAGTTTATTTTCAATTTTGGCCACGCCCCCTCCCGCCCCCGCAATTTAGAAAAAACGTCATATCTCCCACAGTTTTGAAGATAGATGGCTTGTTCCTTCTGGACATATTTAGTTATTAGAATAACTTATCGATCCGCCAAAGGAATGAAGAAGATCGGATGAACGGTTTTCGAGTTATGATCAAAAGAAAAAATTTCTTGGTCGGGCTTGACCGACTTTCTTTCTTGTTATAATTGTTCTTGAACCGAACCGAATTATAAGGTTCGGAACAGGTTCAGCTTCAGATTTTATACCTTAAGAGGTTCGGTTCAAGGTTCGGTTCGCAGTCAAATGAAAGCTGGAATTCCGGCTTCGAACCGGTTTGGTTGATGTTAACTAGTCGATTTTCTCAGCCAGGTGTGGTGCAGCGGGTAGTGTGTGTAGAAATGGCAGTTCATGTATAAATTGAGGGGGATTTCATTATTTCAAAACCTACCTTCCCCTCTTTGGGTTCCACCATACACAAATGTGTATTTCCAAAAATTTGATTTAATTAACTCGACATTCCTCCTGCTCCCTCTCCACCCTCTCCACTTGTGTGACCAACTTGGGCACAACTTACTGGCTTTCGAAATCTTGTTAACGATTCGGTATGCTAATTAAATTCTTGCAATTACAAATAAACAAAACAAGTAACCGAACAATCAACCAACCAACCAACCCAAAAAGGCGAATTTTCACTTTCGGCTGAGATAAAAAATCTGGCTGGAAATTAACACCCCGAGCGTAGAAATTTTTGCTTTCGTTGGACCATGAAATGGAAGGACTAACTTTTCGTCGGAGAATTTATGGCCATCCTCTGGGGCTGGGGCCGCTCCATTTGGCTGGTCTTATCTTTTGCTGAAATATTAACGGTTTAAGCTTAATTACAAATGGCGCCGGGCAAATTAACTGGGCTAGAGTCCAGCGAAACTGTACGCGGGCACAGCCATTAGGGTAATTATTTACAACAATTTCAAATTTTACACATGAGCACACAGAAATTACAATAAAATGTTGTTTGGCCATGCACTTTGCCATCGCTGCTGCGGACACATAAATTTGCCGAGGGAGGACTGTAAATCACTGGGACACGCCTACCACTAGACAAATGTGCATGTAAATTTTACAATTTTCCACAATTTGCAACACTTTTTGGCAAACACGTGACTGCAGAACCCCTTCTCCGAGATGGGCATAAATTTCAATTAAAAATTGGAAAGCCATGAAAAATAAAACTCGCTCAAAGGACATTTCTGCAGGGCAGGTGCCGTGAAGCATGAAGGTTTTGGGTGGGTTTGGTTCTATTTTTAATTAAAAATCCATTTTACCCAATAACCGACAAATGAAAGAAACTCTCCAAGTGAAGTGCAGCTATTCCAACAATTTATGCTAATGAAATAGTTGTCAGCATATTTCACACTTCAACGACCCAGCACTTCCGATAGTCATCTGCAATCAGCCTCAGCGCCAGAGACAAATGTCAAAACTATAATCTGACACTAAAACCATTGAGGCACTTCAAATGGCAAACAACAAACAGCCAACCCATGCAACCCCAAGGACAATGAGGGTTGGTTGGTTGTTGGTCCTTTCACCAATTGCTCTTTAACTTTCGCCCAGCGACTAACAAGCGACGCGTGCCGTTTCCTGTTTTCACACGCGGTCAGAAGTACAGTTGCGCCAGCGCCAGCGGCATCGGCATCGGCATCGGCATTCGGTGCCGCGCAACTGTACCTCATTACATAACCTCAAAGTCTTAAACAAACAAAATTTTATAAAAAACATGACATAATTCACTTCCGGCCATGTGCGTGTGTTGTGGGCGGGGGGATGGTCGAAGTGTCATCCCTCTCTGGGTTGTAGTTTAAAGTCGCATCATTCAAAAATTCAAGTGACCATGCAAGAATTTCCCATTTTCCACATGGGCCATAAATCAAATTGCGTTTACGAGGGTGCGAAGCCTCCACATACCTTTTGATGAGTTGATTGAAAAATTGTGCGGCTTGTCAGCGACGCCCGTCGACATTTATGACCATTTCCAATCCAATTTCAAACAAGGTTTGAGTTTTTTGGGGCAAAAACACAACAAATAATCGTATTAGGGAATATTTTGCAACATGTGTGAAAATGTTTCCATAAGATAAGAAATCTAAGAACACATGTGCCAAGTGTGAGGACATCTGATGTGATTAGCAAGGACTAACGAGGAAGGTTGGTGTTTTTGGGAAAAGCTTTTGAAATTCAATTTTTAAATTGGCTTCGGTTTTTTGTTGTTGTTGTTGTTTTTTTGGTTGGGGTGTGTGGTAGGTAGGTAGGGTAATAAATCTAGTCGAATGTCTTAACATGTCAACAACACTTATTTGCCTTTTCAGAGTCCAACTTTATTTAAATGGACTATGGGCAAGAATCTATATATTTGGGAATAAAGGACTAAAAAATTTCAAAATATGTAATATAGGGCCATAGAACAGCGGTCCCCTGAGTTTTTATTATCTCAGAGAAAAACAAGCCGAAGTCTACAAAAACAAAGTAAAAGTTGTGTGTATCTCGCTTGTCGACTCTAGCCTCTTTAACAGAGGTTTTTTTTACTGTTGTTGTTGTTTTGGTCTTGGTTGGCTTGTGAAACGCTAGAACTATCCGTCAGTGCTACGAAACATTGACCGATTTAAATAATAATTCAAATTTAAGGCAAGTGTTTAAATATTTTCTCTTGAATCAAGTAATATAACTTGGGACGACTAAGCCTGTTTATTGTAAAATCTGAAAATGAATTGATAGAGATTTCCACCACAATAATGATTAAAATAAACGATCTTGTACGTTTGTGGTGCAGTTGGTAGTGTGTGTACCTGCTGTACAAGAGGTTGTGGGCTAGATCCCGCCTCGGGATATCTAGTGAAAAAGGTTTTTCTTTAAAAACGTACACACCCGGTCACCTTCACTAGCTATTGGAGCCAGCTTTGATAAACCTACACAGAGAAAAATAAGGATATTTAAAAAATATCCATTGGATGATTTCCCGTATCGATTTGGACTGATCCTTTTAAGCTGAAAATCTAACAAACGACTTGAAAAACTATCATCATTTGGATGATTTTCAGCTTCTTTGGATGACAAAAAAAATATTAAAGACATTTCCAGTCCAAATGGATCTTTTTGTTTCTGTGTAGGCATGAAAAACCTTCTGAAGGCTTTAAGCTGCAAGTCCGCTTCTCTTGTACGAAAATTAGAAGCCCACAAGCCAACAAATTGAGAGAAGCTCGGCTTTATTAATCTAACATTATTCGGCAAAACATCAAATCTTTTGAAAGGAAACAAGACGCTTTTCGAAATTTAAAAATATTGTCAAATTGTAATAACGATTTGAAAAAGGTCATTTAGTTGATATTTACTTAATTGTGAATTATAATTACGCAGAGGGTAGATTTCTGTAATGGCAAAACCTTATTGCGGATTACGAAAAAAACGATAGCTAAGTTTCTACAAACAGCTTTCAATAAATCGATTTTGGGATAACGTTTAAATTGCCGTAACTTATTCGATTCTCTATTGATTCTAATGGGTGGGTACCACATATCGACCTTGATTTCCGTATATTGTTTTTGATTTCGAACTATAATTGCTTAAGTTTATATGTGAAATGGAAAATATATATCATATCGGAAGAAAACAAGAATTCCTTGATTATTTTGAATAGCTTAGTTTTCCACACGAAAGCCTAAGGTTTGCTACATTTCTTTTGGATACTGACAGCCTACATACGCAGGTGGCAATTCGAAACGAAAATTTAAGCTGAATATCAGTACAGAATGGTAATATTTTTAATTTAGAAAACTGCTCTTTGGCCTTATACTTAATTACAGATGATGAATGCAACATACGGAAAATCTACACGAAACTTGTTGTAGATACCATTCCTTTATTTAGTGAGATTTGCAATAATGCCGGGCGAGTGCTTGGATAGTCGACTGGGCTAAGATGCCGTCCGAGACAAATTAAGTCAAATGTGAGTTTGAATACCAGACAAGGTAAGTCAAAACTTGACCCTCCCTTGCCCCTCGCTCTCCTCCCTTAACTTTTCCTCACCTCCCTCTTTACACTGCCCTCTTTCACTCACTCCCTTGTGTAATTGGTGTAGTGTAATTGGGAATACACTCCCTTGTTTAATTGGTGTAGTGTGAATAGTTATATTCATGTCAAATCTCCATCACTTATATAGATAGAATGTTTGTACCTTAATAAGGATTATTTATCAATCCGACAAATTGGAAGTAAAAATCGGATGAAGGATGGTCAAGTTATGAGCATACACTTTCGTTGAAACAGATATATTATCGGGCTTGACCGTCTTTCTTACCTGATAAAAATCCTGCAATCCTGCATCTAAAAAACGGAAGTTAAACATCATTGGAAAAAGAACATGGAAATTAACTTAATATCCTTCCGCTACAAATTTATTGTACTTATTTTTGCTATATGCTATATTGAGAATCTATGAGTTGATTTAAGATCTGTGCCGCCTTCATGTTTATCCTCATACCGAAAGTCTTCAAATAAAGCCGAGCGAACCTATCACATCCAATCGAAACTATCTCCCGAAACGGTCCACAACAGATTTGCTTGAACCAAGATTACAGAAACTTAACACCCTTAACCTAGCTTTGTGAGAACTAAATTCTGACTTTTTTTATAAGAATTTTGAATACTCGACATTTTCTTCTTCAAAAAACGAACTCCTTTGCCCCATGGTGTATTTAGGCAAACATTCAAGACCGAAGCAACAGGAAGCGCGAAAAGGCTAAGAGCTGATGAAGGCAGGGAAACGGGGACTTTCTTTCTGTCTACAAATTCCTGTTGGCAAATCCAAATACAAAGCCCGAGACTTTGATTTATAGCAGCAGGGCGTGGTATTTTTAATTTACAGGCACAGCAAGAGGCATCTGCCTAACTCTCTAACCCTTTACCGCCCGCCTCCTTACATAATTATGGGGTAAGTCTTGGGACTGTCCACCCGTAATTTATGTACGACGAACATCTTATTTAAGTTCTGGGCTCTACCTCAAAAACTTCAGCCACTCTCAGCTTGTTTAATGACTGTTTTTTTTTGTAATTGGCTTGGGGGTCCTTGTGGGGGTTTTCGGTCAAGTTTTGGAACTGATATGCTTGCCTCCCGGTCAGTTGATTAATTTGCGGTGGAAATGTAGACAAATACCACAATACCAATCGCACTCAGAGCAAACCACAAATGATGACTGCATCAAGTGTCAGCCCCAGCTGGGAGGGGTACGCGTCGCGTTCCCCACCCAAAACCGCTTTCTATAAAATTCTATGACTTCGTAACTAATTAGCGAAAACCATAAAAACAATGAGCGTTGAGACCACAAAAGCAGAGCAACCCTCCCGTCAGCTGCCACCCTTCCTAATGAAGTTTGACATTGACGCGGCGCGGAGGTTGAGTTTCAGTCAACAAGTTGACTTCGTGTTGATGATGACAACTGACTGAAGACATCGTTAAAGGACCATAAAATGCATTAAAATTAAAAACGTGTTAAAATGTTAAAAAAAAATGACTTGTTATCCTCAAGATTTTAATGAGATTTTAATGAAGCGTCGCCAAAAGCCAAAAACCAAATAATTTGCGTCTCATTTGTTGCTTCAAGAAACGCGCAGAAAAAAAACGCGTAAATTATCAACAATTTGTTATTAAAAAAAATATGCTGTTTGTGACTTTTGCTGCTGCCCATAAATTATGTAAATTTTCCGCCGAAATTAAAAACAAAAAAAAACAAAAATCTGAAATGCTCTACTAATAGGGGTGAAAGGTCACACTTAACAGCGGGTAGTCGCCCCTCCTTCACGAGGGCGTGTCCATAAACACATCATAAGAATGGTAAAAATATGCCTTTTATTTCGTATTTTGTAATTTGTTTTTTGGTTGTAAAATAAACTGAAATATGAGGAAAAAATTGCCACATTTTTTTTGAAAATGGATTTTTTATTAGATTTCCCTCACCCTTAGGGGTTGCCGCATTGTCGTCGCTGAGCCGTGGGAATGGGTTTCCTGCATTAAGCCTATGAATCCGCTCCACTAAACTCAACTGTACAAATTCGAAAAGACAGCCAGCAAGTTTTCCTAATCGCACCGAGCACACATCCTGTGAGTAGTAGATCTGCAGGGCAAAGCTCACATAAATTAAGCAACCAACTCGAGCAGACATATGCAAAGGCGTGACAATGAACGACTCAGGTGAAATTTATTGTGGCGTACAAAAAATACATGACACCCAAAAAAAAAGTGCTCGAATTGCTCTGACAGTGTGCTACAAAATTGTGGAAGAGGGGGACACCAAAATGGATTGAATGACTTTAAGGCGAATTCAGGCACTTTCGCATAAGCTATACTAACAACTTTTACGCATACACGAAAAATTGATACCCAGACTGTACCTAGCCGTATATCGATAAAAACAATACTTCATAGTGGTCACGGTCGCCATGTCGCTTTAAAAATATGTCGCAAATAATATGGAAATGATGTATAACCATGCAACTAGAGGATAGTTAACTGTCTGGATTCTTTTTCGGTTGCAACAATCTCAATGTATCAGTCACTTTGATCCACTGACTATACATAATGATCCAAAATCTCTTAACATTGAAATCCAAGATTTTGCTTAGATCTTAGATCAGGTATGTAAGAGAGTACTATAACAGAAATTTTGGAAAATTCCATACTAAACTGGCTGAAAATACTCGGAAAGTTGTGCTGTGAACTCGGTTTGGTGGCCAGAAGATGGAAAACTTCGTCAAGGACTACGAAAAAACAATCAACAAAACAGATGTAGGATCACTACTAGTAATGGTTACTCACTCAGTCGTCAGCAGAAAAAGAAAGGCGATCTGCAGCAGCACTCCAAAAGATGAGCGCCACCAGTGCGTCTTCTGAAGAAAACCCCACTCTAAAGACCCCACGTACATGCTGGTTTCAGATTAGTCTAACTGATTTCCAACTTTTCCGAGAATTAGTTTCCGTTTTCAGTTCCTATGCTGTTGTATAGCACTCGGCTCTGAGGTGAGAGCCCTACGTCGAGAGCCGTAAGCCATCAATGGCTCACGAGCCAAGAGCTTTGGCTTACCAGCCGAGAGCATTGGCTCACGAGCCGAGAGCTATGGCTTACGAGCGGAGACTAATGGTTCACCAGCCGAGAGCAAGTTATTACGAGCCGAGAGCTATGGCTTACGAGCGGAGACTTATGGCTCGCGAGCCGAGAGCCATGGCCCACGAGTCGAGAGCTATGGCCCACGAGCCGAGAGCTATGGCTTACGAGCAGATGACTATGAGAACTATGGCTCTCGAACCGAGAGCTATGGCTCACCAGCCGAAAGCTATGGCTCACGAGCAGAGAACTATGGCTCACAGCTCAGAGGCGAAAGCTGTGGCTCTCGAGCCGAGAGCCGGTTGATGGGTTACGGCTGCCGAGCTGAGCCTCTCAGCTCTGAATCAGAAGCTGTGGCTCACAAGCTGTGAGACGTTTAGTGCTCCCGGCTCTGGAACAGCGGCTCCGGGCTCTAAGCGAGTGTCGAAAAGAGGCGCGCGGCTCGTTCGTGAGCAATTCCGAACCCTGTTTATAGTACAAAGATTGTTTCATTAGTAAGAAAGTGAGTAAATTGTTTGCTTCTCCCTTCAGACTCGAGTTCAGATAATACAATTTAATAGCATTTCCGAATTCTGGTTTCAAGTGAATTTCTGTTTAAAACCATCCATGGAAATTTAGCCACTCTTTGGGGCTGGTTGAGGTGGTAATGGTTCCACTACGATGAATTCTTGCAGACGTTGCTTTCTGTCAGCCAGCCTTTCTATTTTCACAATAGCTTCAACTCTCAGATCAAAAATCTGGTAGTCAAAAACCCTACAAAATGGGAATCAATATAAATTTGAATCACGTTGCCTGACTGTATAATAATCTGTACCAATGAAAGTGTATGCCCTGTATGAAATTTGATGCTTCAGTTGCAACTGAACATTCTTTTGCTCATAGCTCGACTACTGCTCATTAGATTTTAGCATTCTTTTTCAAAACTTCCCTCTTAAATGGTTCGTAGTTCCGCAATGTTGTTTTCAAAATCAATTACATTTCAAACTCGATCAAAGCTTTTCAGGGAATAGATTTTCAAATCATCGAATTTTTTAGTGTACTTCAAAAATTCCAAATATTTATTTGCCTTGCTGTTCAGTGTAATTAGCTGAAAGCTGTCTGGCACAGAATCACGATGAAAAAGTCAACTGCAACTTCTTTTGTGGAGACGCTTAATTTTTAATGCCAGTTCGTGAAATTTATGGTGCAGCCACAAATTTGACTTAATCTCAGAGACTTGCCGCAGGGCTTAAAGACTCAACCGTGCACGTAGTGACAACGAGGCAAAGTTATCGCGGGTAGGCGAGACTGTACCCATCCAAAGTCCCCACTGAAATCAGAGCTGATTTAATTTCAACTGTCAGACAAGAAGTTTGCACCCGCAGCAGCGGGGTAAAGAGGTGTGATAAGGGCTTTGTTGTCCCTAGTCCTGATGTCATTGTCTGCGTAGGATATTCCGGGCGAGACATTCCTCAATACAGCCATCAATCAATTGGCAGGCTAACGAGCCACATATCCTTTTCAAAGAGTGTGCGTGTGTGTCCATGTCCTGCTGCATTTTGGAGCAACAAAAAAAGCGCACACAAGCACGTAATTTCGCTTAGTCCTGCTGAGGTTTGAGTCTCCTCTCCAGCCATTGACAGTTGACCAAGAGCGATGGGCTTGAAAAAGTGTCGAGTCTCAAATTGAAATCTAAAATGGGCAGGTAAGGGATATGGCCATATAAATTACGAAACCACGCCCTCGCAAAGGCTTAACAACAACTCAACCATAAATATTTATTAATGAAATTAACTGAAGCCGCTCGCAAAATTAAAATATCAACGCGCAAACGTCGTTGCGTCGTACAAATAATTAAAATTCATGTTGTGCCTGTGGTGTGGGAAGGGAAGGGAAGGGAAGGGAAGGGAAGGGAAGGGGTTGGTACCGAAATTTAGATGATCACGCAGTTTCCACTTGGTAACATGGAAAGCAATAAGGCCATTAAAAATATTTGTGTGGGGGGAACCCCAACCCTAACCTCAACAGATGCCCCATAATATATATGAGATAAAAGGGGTTTCAAGTCGATTTGCATATGCCTAAGCAGTAGCGCAAGCATTTTAGTCAAAGGGGGTTTCCACTCAAGGCAGTTGTCTTGCTTTTGTAAACACTGTAGGGAAAGCAAAGTAAAAGATTTCAGCCAACCAATTTGGCAGGGGAATTACCCAATTTTTATAATTTTTAAGAGTTAGCTTCTCTTTGTTTTCGATGATAGCTTACTCAAAATGAGAAGTCAACATTCAGATTCTCTCTCGTTTCTTATACCATATAGGCTCCTGTGTGTGCGCCTCAGTCCATGCCTCAGGCTGCAAATTACTTGCGCCCTCTTATTGTCGGCTAAGGAACAGTAAACAGAACACATGCTTCTTTGTGTCCTTATTCAAAGCCAACAGCAGACTCCGTCTGACCGTGAGTCTGTCCCTATGAACACACAGATCTCTGAGATGGCAAGAGATGGTGCATAAGTTTCATATACTTGCAGACAGATCCAGTTTATTTTCAATTTTTGCCACTCCTCCTGCCGTAATCGCAATTTGCAAGAAATCTCCATACCACCCACAGATGTATAGATAGATGGTTCGTATCTTAAAGAAATATTTTGTAATCAGGATTTTTTATCGATCAAAAGATCGGATAAACGAAAGCAAAGTTATGAGCAAGAGAAAATAAATATATATACTCACCAAACTCTTCCGTTGGTAAAGAGGTTTTATACCCGTCACTCGAGGAAGCATCTCCGACCCCTTAAAGAATATATACACTTGATCAGCATCAAATGCCGAGTCGATATAGCCATGTCCATCTGTCTATATGAACACCTAGATCTTAGTGACTAGAAGAGCTAGAGCCACCAAATTCTAAATTTAGACTAGTATTGTATGCATGCAGATCAAGTTTGTTTCATATTTTGGTCACGCCCCCTCCCGCCCCAGCTATAAAAAAAGTTAAATATCTGTTAAATTGTTTGCAAGTCTCTCGATTTGTGGGACTGTTTAGACCTATGTCCTGTCTTTAAGCTTCCGCTTCCGATGCTGACTCAGGAGCTTACTGGGACGCGGTCTATACAGCAAATTGCTGGTATCGATTGCTCGCCTGCTTTGACGTTTCTGCAGATCTTAACCAGGCTTGCCGCTCATAGCGCAGCAATGGGGATGGTTGCGAGATCTCCGCAGTTCTGAAGGGTGCGATGTTAGTAACAAAATTTATGGTGTCGATTGCTCGCCTGTTCCTGTGTTACTGCAGATCGTAGCCTGACCTGCTGCTCCATTTGTTCATAGCGCCGCAACTGAGATTATTTCAGTCATTCGTCTGGCGCTTTTAGAGGTTGTCGACCATTTAGGAATATTTTAGAAAATCACAAATTTACAATTCTAGACTCTCTAAGGGTTATATCTTTCTACCAACTTTCACATTTTTAAAATATATCAGACAAGATAGTCAAATGTTTATATTTCAAGTTGTTGCAAAGGTAGACACGCCTTTAAGGGACCAGAGTGGAAGTTGGCCCCGCAGTGACGAAGAGAAGGCAAATGTCTTTGCACTTCACCTTAGAAATGTCTTCCAGCCAAATCCAGCAACTAATGGCTATGCACTTCCATTGGTTCCCATCGCCGCACAAACTGACCCAATCAAAGTTCATTCACTTGAAATAAAAAATGCTATCGGAGATCTACAACCCAGAAAAGCGCCTGGACATGATTTTATTACGCCTAAAATGATTATGGAACTTCCAAGTCCTGGCATAACATATATCTCAAGACTTTTCAATGCAGTACTGCGATGTGGATACTTCCCAACCCAATGGAAAAAGTTCACAATCATAATGATCCATAAACCAGGAAAGGATAAAACCCAAGCGTCATCATATAGACCCATTAGCAAAACTTTTTGAGAAGATCTTACTCCGTAAAATTGATTCCCATGCACAAAATATCATTCCATCACACCAATTTGGGTTCCGAGCTAAACACGGGACTATTGAGCAAGTCAACCGCATAACTTCAGATATTCGGACTGCGTTTGAAAACCACGAATACTGCTCTGCCATTTTCCTAGATGTTGCCCAAGCATTTGACCGCGTATGGTTGGACGGTCTTACATTCAAGATAAAGACAATGCTTCCACCAAATACACACAAAGTCCTAGAAAGTTACGTCAGTAACAGAGTATTTACAGTTCGTCAAAATGAGTACACAACAGAAGAGTTCACCATAGGAGCCGGAGTACCGCAGGGAAGTGTTCTTGGTCCTTTCCTATACGTACTATACACTGCCGACATACCAACAGACTCTCGACTTACAATAAGTACTTTTGCGGATGATACGGCAATATTAAGCAGATCACGATGTCCAATTACCGCAACAAGACTTTTGGAAGTGTGGCTGGCCAACTGGCGTCTTAAAATCAACGAGCAAAAGTGTAAACACGTGACGTTCACACTCAACAGAAGCACCTGTCCCCAGCTATCACTAAACGCGACTTTGATCCCGCAATCAAACGATGTTGTATACCTAGGTGTACACCTTGATAGAGGGCTCACAAGGCGCAAACACATTGACTCGAAACATCAGATAAAGCTTAAGGCCAACAGCCTTAAGTGGCTAATTAACTCCCGTTCCCCTCTAAAGCTGGAATATAAAGTCTTACTGCACAAGAGCATCATAAAGCCTGTCTGGACCTATGGCTCGCAGCTATGGGGAAATGCTTGTGCGAGCAGCGTGGACATCCTCCAAAGATCACAGTCGAGAATCCTTAGAACCATCACTGGAGCGCCATGGTACATTCGCAATGATTGTATCCACAACGACCTCAGCATCCCACTGGTTGAAACTGCAATAGAGGAACTTAAGCGCAAATATTCTGAGAAGCTTCTTGCCCACCGAAACCAACTTGCAAAATCTCTCACCATGCTGGCAACGCATTCTCGCCTCCGAAGAAACGACCTACCAACCCAGCGACTGACTTGAAGGGCCGTAGAACACAAACTACCTCCAATAGGGGATAGTTTTTAAAATAGTTTCTAGATTAAGATTTGAAAAATTATTGTTAGTCTCTTTAAGAGAAGATCCAATAAATACCAACCAAGCATAAAAAAAAAAAAAAAAAAAAGTTGCAAAGTTCTATCAATGATTTTTTAATTAAGCGCGCTTCATCCCCCTCACATCTCGAACGCCGCCACTGCTCTCAAGCTCATAGTTTCCGCAATTTAAAAGTGATAACCAAAATGTTTAACCAAAGGCCACGTTTACTCTTGTGGTGCGCAACCATAAATTGCATTTCCAGCACACTCATGTGGCTTCTCGACGTGTGTGATTAAGTGGTTTTTCTGGTTGCAAATGATTTGCCATCACTTTGAAGTGGCGCCTTATTTTAATGAGCAACAAATTCAATTTCAACTTTTGGCTCTTTGTTTCCGAAAATTAATTCATTTGCAATTCATGGTTTTCAATTTCCTTTATTTAGTTTACAGCGAGTCCTCCAGGGAGTTGAAAAGTTTAAGAGGGCATTCAATTAAATTGGCATAAATTATGCGCCAGATCATGAACACTTAACGCACCGTGGGCCCCTAAAGTTACACCTCGGATACATAAATCAAGTATTTTTTGACAGTTGCAAATGCAAATCAAGTGTAAGCAACCCCCAACCCCCACCTAAGTAATACAATTTCAAAGCCATAAAATCGTTTTGGATATGAAGCGTGTCCAGTTTAGCATATTTTTCTGTATAATTTCTTTCAATTCCTTTTATTCTCGTCTGCTTGTAAATGAGGTGCTAATGCGCCGTGTGTTCTTTACAAGCAATTTATTGGTGTTGTCGGCTTTCAGGCGCTTTCTTGGGCAGAAAAATACCAACAGCTGCCCAGTGCAGGAAATGCGTAAATCAAATTTATGACTTTTTAATGAAAGCACAGATAGATTGAAAATTTATAACTATTACTTACGCACGATTAAATAATTTTGACATTTCTCTCCCTCGAAAGAAATGTTCCTTTCCACGTCAGCCATTCTAGTAAATCGCTATCATTTGTTAGTCTGCCAAAAACCCTTTGCAAACAATAGCGAATGGTATCTAATGAGGCGGCCATAAAAATCTTACCAAACTTGGTCCACTGATAGATGACCAAGGGCGCCCAGGAAGGGCGTGACGAAAATCCAATCAAGTTGTATAAATATTCAGGCTCAGCATATTCCTCATTGTCACCCATCGGGCCAAGACAAAACTAATATAGAAATTAGGTGTGTAATGTGCTGAGCTGGCCATAAATATTTCTTATTTTCGGCAAAATATTTGCAAAATGTTTCCACTACACTGGATTCAGGGCGCACTCCGAAGGGTGGGTTGTCTAGCTGGGGGGTGCTCATGGTGGTGTCCATTTCAAGTGTTTGCCGCAGCTGACATTTGTCATCATGATTCGACCATAAAATACAAACTGCGCGCCCATAAATAAACATTTGCCAAAACAAAGTGTAGTTATTAGCAAAAGAGAGGAGTGGAGAAGAGCAAAGATGTTTATTTGGGCCAGACAGACTAAGGACCAAACTATCGAAAGTATTTTTAGCATTCAGCATTGCACTGCGGTGTCACATGTTTTGTGCATGAATTGGTCTACGGTCTACGGTCAATTGGCAAGCCTGAAATCGGCTTCAATTCCGATTTTCTTCTTTTTATCTAATCTACTCGTTAACGAGCAGGCAAACGATCTCGACTTTGAAGTTGTGGAGCGGAGAACGCAAGCAACAGATGAGAACAATTCTTGCTCTCGCTCTTAGCATTCGCTGCAGCTTGGAAGTTGCTCAACGTTGTTTTGGTGTGAAGCGTTCCAAAATTGTACTAGATTGATGTTTCCAAAACATGTCTAACAAAAGCAATCGGTTGGTAAATGTCAAAGTTATTCAGTGTTGCCATACCGACACCCTGTAGATAGTGACGATGACTGTACTGGTGGAAGAAATCGCCACAACTCTTAGAACATAAATAAATAAATTCGCATTAAATATTAGTGTAAGTAATACCCTTGTTACACTAGGAGTGCGTTATGCGTTAATAGCCAACATTTAGCTTTTTTTGTATGAGAAAAAAGCCGATTGTTAGCTATTTACGCGTAACGCACTCCTAGTGTAATAAGCCTATAAGTAAGTGAGTAATCGCCCATGATATTCATAATACGCTGTAAGAGTTTTTTTTTTGGAATTCTTGGAAATGAGTTTAGTAAGCTGTAAATTGTTCACGATTGGACCGACACAGAAACACTGGTCTTCCGATGCGATAAACAATTGGGCCGATGCTAACCCAGTAGTCGCAACTGTTTTGGTACACGTGTTGAACATACTAGCGTTCGAGATCCATTGAAGGCATCCACTCCAACTTTACCGCTATTTGACAAGTAACATTTATGCTAGATTACTGCATCAAAAGTTTTTGGCTTCAGTTGTTTGCCAACATGGAATGGGGCTTGCTCGAAAATCTTGTTGCCGTAATTGGGCTGCTTGAATGCGGCTACGAAACAGGTGAAGTCTTTCGCATGTCTCGCTCACTGGAAACCACCCGAAGCTTTATGACTCGGGCCGTAAAGTGATTACCTATACGAATGGAATAAAAGACCGTCCACTCCACAAAGTCGTGAAAGATCGAACTCGTCGAAATCCACTGCGCAAGCAGCAAATCATGTCTCGTAAGATGAAAATCAGCAAGGACAGTACGTCGCGCATTATAATACATGACTTGGGATTCGTTGTATACAAAAGACACACCGGAGACTTGCTCACATTGAAACAAAATCCAAAGCATTGCATCGCCCAGTTCACAAACATTGCCCACAGTCGAATTCTGTTTACTAGACGTGCAAATTTCCACCCTAAAGGAATCGTTCAACAAACTGAACGATAGAGAGTACGCTGCATCATTAAAAGAAGCGTCCGATCTCATTCAAAGAGTTCAGAGAGCTCACCATCAGGCTATTATGATGGTTTGGTGGCGGGTCGCCTACAATCAGGGAAAAATACACTGATATTTTAATATTTACACTTTGACTTGAATATTTTTACCATTGATTTAACTTTAAATATGGAATTCGTATATATAAAAGAGGGCACACTTCAAATTTAATATTGGCAATAGTTAAATTTAGCATGGAAATAGTTAAAAACTCTTTTTTTTTATTTAAAAATTTTGCCAGCCAACCTATACTCAATTTTCTTTTTAATAGAATCCAGGAGTAGAAAATTCTTTTAGATTTTGTTCTGAAAAACTGTGAATTACTATATATAAATTTTAGAAAAGTTTTAACTTTACTTTGCTCTGGTGGGACTCGAGAACTCGGGACCTCTGGACTTGAACTCGATTGGAATGCCGTCTCAACCAGTTGTGCCATCGCGTGTGCTGGCTGATCGACGGCTAAATACTACATATATTGAATAGCCAAAAATACGACTGCTTGTAATTCTCAAGTTGGAATTCCCTGCATAGGGAATATAAAAGGGGAAACTGAAATTCGCCGAATTAATATGTTTTTAGTCAATTCAATGTAGTTTTTAGTTCATTTAAATACAAAAGGGGCATAGTAAGATCAAATATGATTGTGTTAGGTTTTTACCATGCTATTTTTCCCTGAGTGTATGGTGGGGCCACCAAGCTCTATTTTTATGAGAAAGGAGTCAAAACTGTATCAATCCTAAGTTTTGAAAAAGGTTTCGAAGCCGCTCAATACGACAAGCCGCAGCATGCCATAGATCTTTCAACAAGGACTGCACTTCAGCTCACAAGGCAAAAATGACTCGAACATGGCTTATTAGGTATGTAGGCATAAATATGTATTTAAGTTCCTTTCGGAGAATCTTTAGACTAGGTGGGTGGCTTCAAAGTAACCAGCCGCTGCTATTTGCTGACCACATAATCTTTTCATTTTAGTCTGCCACCCGTTCCTCAGCTTTTTCTCCATTTTAAACATAATTTTCCATTCTCTCTCCCCTCGACCAGTCGACCACCACAAATCGCAAATAATTGCAAAAACATAGCTAAATCCCCGCCCCTGTTGATCCCTGCTTATCGCATTGCAATTTTAATAACAATTCACAAAAAGAAAAAAGATATTGCGCCGTCAAGCAACCCGTAAGCCAGTCAATGTTTATATTGGCAAAGACATCAAACATCTCCGAGCGGGAAGTTATCAAGGCTCGACAGCCCAAGGAGGAAACAATAAACCATTTGGCAATTGTCTTTTGTCGGAGACTCACGTCGTTTGCCGGGCATAAAGTCAAATAATAAAACATTTTAACTTGACATTTGATGGTGGGTTTTATTTGTGTGGCATTGCGACCGACAAATAAAAACAAAAACCCCAGCGCTCGTAGGTTGAGGTGAAGCCCGGGGCAAACACCTTGAAGCGCTTTAATTTTTATGATTGAGCCACAAAGACGAAACATAAACGAAAGGACACGCTCTGGCAGTATGCGGGATAACCAGAAGCTGGTTGGCAAAATTTATGCAATTAGAAATTAATATTATACAATTTGATGGGTTTTGACTGTCACGACACGCGTTAGAGCTGTCATAAAAAGTGGTTCATGTGGAAACTGCATTTTTATGCCACAATTTGAATTTTTATGCCCCCGCCAGGAGACAGTGGCGCAAGGCGTGACTATGCAGTCGCCTGGGTCATACAGCAATTTCTTTCATTTTAGGGCGCATTTGCCTTAAATTAATATTGCAACAATGGCCGCTTTATTTCTTAACAAATTTGACTCGCTTCTGCATTGATGATAAACTTTTATTAATCATTTAATGCGTAGACAGAGACTTGGATGTATCGGGTGGTGGGTGGAGGCCCGCTAAGATGTTGATAAGCCACAACAAAACGTGGGAATCGCGCAACTGTCAAAATAATGTCCGAACTCAAGAGCAGCCTTAGGGGATTAGCCAAAAGATACAAAGTCATTACAACGCAGCGCATTCATAATTAAAAATATTTACAAAAATCAACTTAAGTCCTTAAGGACACGCAGCGGAGGGGTGAAACGAGTGCAGTGTGCGTAAGGAAAAGATGCTGTTAATTAAGCAATTGGAAAAGTTGGGGAAATGGGGAGCGAATGGCTGGAAAAGGGAAAGTACAGTTGGTTGTTAAGGAGCTGGGCAGGCGCAGTGCTTTATTTAACACAGAGAAAATGGAGCGAGTTTATATTTTTATACCCGTTACTCGTAGAGTAAAAAGGGTATACTAAAGTCGTGCAAATGTATGTAACAGGCAGAAGGAAGCATCTCCGATATCATAAAGTATATATATTCTTCATCAGCATCAACAGCCGAGTCGATATAGCCGTGTCCGTCTGTCCGTCCGTCCGTCCGTCCGTCCGTCCGTCCGTCCGTCCGTCCGTCCGTCCGTCCGTCCGTCCGTCCGTCCGTCTGTATGAACACCTAGATCTCAGAGACTAGAAGAGCTAGAGCAACCAAATTTTATACGTAAGCTAGTATTGTCTGTAGGCAGATCAAGTTTGTTTCAAATTTTGGCCACGCCCCCTCCCGCCCCCGCAATAAAAAATATTGAATAACTCCCACAATTTTTAAGATATCGAGCTCAGATTTTGCAGTGTAGTCTATGTGGCCAATATCTACAATCTCACAAATTTTCAAAAGGATCGGATAATAAATGGCCGAGTTAAAAAAATGTTGCATACTTATCCGGGATGAGCTGAGTAACGGGTATTTCGAAGTCGGGCAAGGCCGACTTTAACTTACGCTCTCGTTCAATCTAATCGAAAGGTGGAAAACAGCCAAGGCGACTCACTTAAAGAACAAACGTTGGTTTTAGCTGGTCTAATCGAATCAAACCGATGCCGTAACCGAAATCGCAACTATAACTTTAATCGAAACCAAATAACCGTTTCCCATTTCGCTTTTCAAATTTGTTTTGTCTCGTTTTCGTCACGAAAATATTTCTACCAATTCGCACTCTCATCATCATCGCTAAGGAAAGGGAAAGGGAATAGCAAATTACACATTCTGGATTCTGAAACAGGAAACATTCTAGGAAGAATTTCCGACCACATAAAGTATATATATTCTGATCAGCATGACGAGCTGAATTGATTCAGCCGTGTTCGTCTGTCCGTCTGTTTCTAAGCTATCTCCTTCGTCAGTTTTATAGCTGTCGCGACCAAACTTTGCACGAAGTCTTCTGGTACATATACGCCGCACATTTGTCGGAACCGGATCGGATCGGATGACTATAACATATAACTGCCATAGAACCGATCGGTCGAATGACTAGATCTAGTGAGAGAAACTTTTTTGTTTTCAATGCAAACGTCTCCAAACTCCGTATTTACTAGTTTTCCATGCTTCTCCACGATTCTGCCAAGTTTGGTCGAAATCGGACATCCATATAGTATAGCTGCCATAGAAAAGTAAGGTTAGAAAAATAGTCTTTGTAGGAAAAACTTTTTTGTTTTCAATGTAAACCTCTATAAAATTGATACAGATTTATTTGATAACCTTTCACACAGTTCTGCAAAGTCTTGTCAAAATCGGATGACTATAGGTTATAGCTGCCATATAAATGATCGGTCGAGAAACTAGTCTTAGTGAGAAAAACATTTTTATTTTCAAAGAAAATGCCTCCAAACGTTGTATTTCTTAGTTTGCTATGCTTTTCCATGATTACACTCAGTTTGGTCGAAATCGGACATCTATATAGTACAGCTGTCATACAAAAGTAGAGTCAGAAAAGCAGTTTTTAAATTGCTTTACTTAAAGTAGCAAAAGTTGTAAAATTCTGATTAACTCAGCAGTAAGTTTATTTCAAATTTAAAAATTTTGTTGCTACTTAAACTGCTGCTATGAAAATCTCAGAAGTTTGTGTCAAAGCAAAATCATAAAATCAAAATTTGAAAAACATGATAAATTGATAAAAAGATGAAATGCAATCGAATCAAATGATAAACTTTTAAAGCACTGACTGTCCACTTACAAAGTATTCATTGACTATTTGCTTAGACTTGCAATAATTCGGAAAGACTCAGTCAATCAAATGATAAACTTGCAAATCATTGACTGCAGATCTGCCTTTATGTTTTTAAAATTTTGATTTTTTGATTTTGCTTTGACACTAACTTCTGAGATTTTCATAGCAACAGTTTAAGTAGAAGTCAATAAAATTAAAACTTGTCTAAGTTTTTAAACACTGCAGAAAATTAGTCTTAGTGATAAAAACTCTTTTGTTTTCAGTGGAAATGTCCTTCAAATAAGTTAGAAAAACGTTCTGCAAGGGTATGCAAACTTCGGCCGAGCCGAAGCTAACTTTTTTCTATTTTTATACCCGTTACTCGTAGAGTAAAAAGGGTATACTAAAGTCGTGCAAATGTATGTAACAGGCAGAAGGAAGCATCTCCGATATCATAAAGTATATATATTCTTCATCAGCATCAACAGCCGAGTCGATATAGCCATGTCCGTCTGTCCGTCCGTCCGTCCGTCCGTCCGTCTGTATGAACACCTAGATCTCAGAGACTAGAAGAGCTAGAGCAACCAAATTTTATACGTAAGCTAGTATTGTCTGTAGGCAGATCAAGTTTGTTTCAAATTTTGGCCACGCCCCCTCCCGCCCCCGCAATTTAGAAAAAACGTCATATCTCCCACAGTTTTGAAGATAGATGGCTTGTTCCTTCTGGACATAGTTAGTTATTAGGATAACTTATCGATCGATAAAGAAGATCGGATGAACGGTTTTCGAGTTATGATCAAAAGACAAATTTTCTTGGTACAGATTATGTTATAGTCGGGCTTGACCGACTTTCTTTCTTGTTTTTAATGTGATGCTTCCAAAATGGAGCTGATCAAATGAAGATCAAAAGAGTTGCATAAAACAACTTTCCGCATATTTTTTAACTTTGTGGGTTGAATTTAAAAATATTTAAAGTCACGTATTCCGTACTTTTTTTTTGAATGTAGCTCATAAAATTCGTTTGGAGCTTATCGCTGGAAACTAAACTTTTATACAGTCTTGACCACCAATTTTCTACCCTTGGTGCTGAATTTGTCGAAACAACAGTCGTTCAATTTTCAATATCGTCATTGTTCTCGTTACTGTTACCGATATCGTTATAATTTTCTTTATCGTTATCGTTATCGCTATTTCTTATACTATCCTTACAAACTTAGTTTCATGTCAATCGGATGATCGGTTATTGCATTCGGAGTTTCCGGAAGTTTTCCGACCCTATGGCCAAATTTCCAAAAAACGGAAGATCACATTACAAATTAATTTTTTTTACGGTCCTTACAAACCGAGTTTCAAGTCAATCGGTTGGAAAATTGTTTTTTCGGATGCATAATTTTCCTAGAGTTTTCCGAGCCTACTGTCGAATTTTCGACATCGCAAACTGGTTTCTCAATTTATCTTACTAACCATCCCTACAAAATGAGTTTGAAGTCAACTGGATGAAACTTCACTTCCTATTCTTTCAAACCGAATTTCAATTCAATCTACATTCAAACTTTTCCGACGCTTTTCCGGCTTTTCCGGGTGGAATTTTCCAAAACCCCGCCTTAGTACGCACTTTCACCACATAAGGAAACTTCTGTCAAAATTTCAGCCTTCTATCTTTTATGGTTTGGGCTGCTCGACGGTCACCAGTCAGTCAGGTTGAACAACTTTATATAAATATGTAATGTAACAAATATAACTTTTTGGGTTCCTAGTACTTAGCTAATCAGTAATCCAACTGAGAAAGTTAGTTGGGAAGCCGATTAAACTCAGTTTGTAGAGCAGCAAGGAGTGATTAACCAAATCAAAAGCCTTACTAAAATCCATATAAATGACGTCAGTCTGCATCTTACCTATAAACCCTTTAATCACTGAAGATGTGAATTCTAAAAGGTTAGTGGTGTTAGCTATCGACAAAAGTGCAACCCACATAGCCTGGCTAATCAACAGCAAATTTAAAATGAAAAAAAAAACGACAAATCGCTTTGGTCCTTAATCTACGAGTTTCCCCCACTCCAGCTGGGCCAATTACAAATTCAGGAAAATGCGCGCTAACAAAAAAAAATAATAGAATAATTTTAGCTCAACAGCCGAGGAGGGGTTGGTCCCAAACACACACACATACACACCCAGGAAATTGAAACAAATCTAATAAATGGAACCAAAAATGTGCGTACATCAACGTGGCCATGAAGATGCAGACAGGTGGAGCGGGGCAGAGGCACTTTGCATAGCTAAGTGAAATCGAACTTTCACTTTTCCTTACAACTTTTGCTTTCGTTTCATTATTTTTGGGTTTTTTTCTTTTCGTTTTTGCGGCCATTGCCAGGCGGCACACGTAATGAGAGGCTGGACCAACAACTGGAACCCCTTTGCACTCTGCTTTTGGCGTCGTTTCTTTATAAAATTAGCATAATTTCGTCAACAGTTTTCATTATGTCTGCATTTTAAGTAATTTTTTGTAGCATATTTTTCGGCGCTGTCGAGCCGGGCAGGACCCCCAGTGCAATTAAACGTGTAATTACTGCGCTACTTAAAAATGCCAGGCAGGACGAGGGTGTAATTTGTTGTGCTTTCTTTTGCTCTCTTTTTTTTCACGGAAGTTTAAACTTGTTTTTATTTGATTTTCGTATTTATTATGGTTTGAGTTATTAGTGAGAGGAGGAGGAGAATGAGGAGTTGGAGGGTGCCTTTTTGTTGCTTGGCTTTGTTTACTTGTTGTGACATCCCCCAACTGTTACAACTGTTTTGGCATTTAATTATTATTTTTATGGGAATTTTGTATCGCAATGAAGCCATCAAAAGCTCATTGGACACTAATCTGTTCGTTTCCCTATCCTGCTGTCTATCGCTTTAGTTTTGCTCTCAAAGCAAATGGACCGGACTGCACTTAAGGATACACTCAGGACACACTCAGCCACTGCCAGACGTTTTGTCTGATGCAGCAAACAACACGAGAACAAAAAAGCCAAAACGGAAGCAACAAAAGCTTCGATATAATAAAAATGATTTCCTTAAAGGAAAAACGAAAATTGGCAAAAACGCGAAGCGAAAGTCTATTAGTGGGCTAGACAAAGGAAACCCACTCCACCCAGGCGCGCGCCACCCTCTCTCGCTGTCTTTGACTGTTGAATAGTTTTATGATTTTGATAGCATGTGACAGCGCAGGATGGGTGCCAGGACATGGCCAGCAGGCTAAAAGTTATTTCCTATAATTTCACTCTAAGTACATCAATTCGGTTTGGTATCTTTTCCTTTTTTTTTTGTTTTCCTTTGGCCGATAACCTAATGGCCTGGCCCAAAGTCAAATTAAATGCGAAAAGCAGGCAATTAGCCTGGACAATTGATGTGTGTTTCTTGCTTATCAGAGAGGCAAATTGCTGGGAAAATTACTCCGGGATTAGACCGGCTGATGTCTTGTACATAATTGGCTTTAAAGTTGGCCCCCCAACACTCTGGCAAAAGTTTTTTCCGTTAAGGAAATGTCTGACATTCAGCGGCTTTGGCATGCTTCATGCGTTGGAAATTTTGCATACTCATCCTGCGAGTGTGTGAAAGGAGTCGTAAATCTTTTGTCGTTGCCTCTCTCATCTGTCTGCATCATAAATCATATGCAGCCAAAGTATCTTAAAAACCAGATATACACAAGAGTAAGCAAAGCAAAATTTGAGCATTTTTACGCTTTGACGGGTTGTTGTCGTCTGTTGGGTGCAATTGCAAAGTGAGTTTCCAAGAGGTGCGGGCAGCAAATGGAATTTATCAAAGAGAGGAAATGTATAAAGGCGAAGTCGACTGATTGTAGTTTCTAGGAAATTTCCAATGTGTGCTGAACAATTTAGCTGATAAAACTGTTTTTGAATTAAAGCTGTCACAGACTCGATGACAATCGTAAGTAAACTCAGAAAAACAGGAAAGAAAGTCTATAGCATAATCTGTACCAATGAAATTATATGCTCAGCATAAATTTTGATGCTTCAGTAGCCTCTGAATGCAACGCTGCTACTGCGCTGCAGCAGCGAAATGTCTTTTGATCATAGCTCTACAACCGTTTATCCGATTTTCTCCAATTCTTTGACGAATCGATAAGTTATCCTGATTACTAAATATGTCTAAAAGGAACGAACCATCTATCTCTAAAACTGTGGGAGATATGATGTTTTTTCTAAATTGCGGGGGCGGGAGGAGGCGTGGCCAATATTGATAATGAACTTGATATACCTGCAGACCTAAGAAGCATATGTCCCATACATGTCAAACCTCTATCTCTTACCATCTCTGAGATCTGTGCGTTCATACGGACAGACAGACAGACAGACAGACAGACAGACGGGCAGACGGACAGACGGACATGGCTATATCGACTCGGCTGTTGATGCTGATCAAGAATATATATACTTTATGGGGTCGGAGATGCTTCCTCTGGCTGTTACATACTTTTGCATAAACTTATAATACTCTATGTACCTACGGTACAGAGTGCAAATATAGAGAATTTCATATTTCGATCAAGAATTTTCGATGTCAGAATTTCTATAAGATTGAAAATTCTTAATCCAAGTATGAATTTTTGATTCCGTTTTTCTTGATTCAAGAGCTTTAATACTTGAAACAAGTACGACTCATTCTCAAATTAAGCAGTATAGTTCTTGCATCAAGTGCTAAGCATACTCAAATTCAAGATTGCTCATTCTTGAATCAAGAGCATACAGCATTATCAATGTTCTTTTTAGTATCAAGAGCTCATCAGATTCATGAGTAAGATCGTTTACTCTTAAATCTAGAGCTTCAGAGATACTAACCTTAAAAAAAATGTAATATCAGTTGTTTTCTTCCATAAAAAATTAATTGTTAAACGATGTAACAAGGTTTAGCCGGCTCGAGGATTACTCAACACCTCAAGCAGCATCAGTCTTTGCCTATCAACTGTCAGTCGAACAGCCGTCTCTCCAAGCCAGCAATGCCATAACAGGTTGGGAATTCGAAGCAACATGAGTGCTAAAATCGATTGCGCTCTACGCTAGAAAGCTTCCCCATTCACCCCTCTCCCATAGGAAAGAAAACTGAAAGAGCGAGTGCAACGCTGTGTTCTCTTAAATGTGCTTGCCCTCCTCTGTATTTCTTTACCTCACTTCGCTTGCCTAAAAACACTATACTGAGAAGGTATTGAGCTAGATTTCAATAGAAAAATTCTTGAAAACGCAAAAACAAATATGTTTTTCTTTTTAAGAGCGTTCGTTTCTAAATTATTCGCTCTGCTTTTTTTTTGGGTGTACTGTGCTTTGCTATGTTTTTTCAATAGTTGAAATGCAGCTTGAAAAAACTAAATTTCTTCAATAAATACACACCACCCCCCCAAAGGAATACTTACAATCGCCAAGATTGAGAGCTTTCCGACAACCAGTTAAGCTTACAACTAATCGTAACCCCTTCACAAAAAGCAATCTCAGCCCTTTGGCTGGAGGGTAAAACTATTTTGACAGGCGACCCATCAGCTGCGTCAACGTCGCACCCAGGAGACAGTCTGCCAATTAACAGTTGCATGTTTGTACAAAATAATTGGGTTGCGTGACACAAGGATAAGGCAATAGGAGGAGCAGCAGAGCTGTGCTAAATAATAAACAAATAGAGGCGCTTTATTTTAAGTAAACAGACACACACACTCACACACACTCCGAGGTATGCCAGCTCCACAATTATAGTGATTGCGCTGATAGTGCGTCATCATCGTCATCATCATCAAAGTCTGCCGCAGGACAGGGGCGTTGCTAAAGTTATTAACGCGTCGTGTGGCGTCAATCAACTTGGGTGCTGGGCGCGCGATTTGCATGTAGAGCACGGCCTAAGCAGACCACCCTTCACCTATTTATAAGCCCATTTTTTGGGGAAAACCTTCAAGATTGCTGGTCTCGAAATTCATGTTAATTTAATTGCCACACCAAAAACGCATTAGGAATAGTTCCTTTGCCACCAGCAAACACCGTCGGAAAGGGGTTTCTCTTGTGTGTGCGTGTGTGTGCCACCCAATATTGTTTGCCTTTTGCGGCTGCTCGGTTGCCATTGACAAATTTCAAGGCGAAAGCATCTTTAATTAAGTTCCGCATCCTTCAACATCAAAATGTGGGATTTTAATTGCGTTGGCTCATGTGAAATGTATCAGCATCATTTATCGATAGTTGATATGCCCTGAAAGGGCTGCACATCAAAGCCAGACACATATGCGGCCCCAAAATCAAATTAGAGTCTTAAACCCCAAGGCATCGATGGTGCGAGTGTACACAGCTTTAAGTTAAGATTTGAATTGCTTAAATGATGTTGATGAATCTTATAGAATTCCTAGTAGAATTCCGCAGCTAAATGAAGTGCCACCTCTCTTCGCCAGAAATCGGTTTAAGCCTGGGAAATCTCTGAGCGCCCACAAACTATTACAAGCGGCATATCTTAGTAATAAATGATTCCAATTGAAAATCCCGGATCTCCGGAGTCCGGATCGCTGGTTCGAACCAAAATTTACCAATAGTTAGGGTTCAAAAATTGCAGGTTCGAAGTTTTTGGGAGAAGGTTTTGCCTCGAAACTTGGTTCAGTCCATGCTGGACACAATATAAATATGAAATAAATCAATACATCAATACTTTTATTTAAATACTAAATATTAATTAATTTTAGAAGTTAAATTAATCCTCTGTGTTCGAATAATCGCTTTTCGACCTAAAAACAACTCAAATCGTACGGGAATCTGGTTGTTTTTAGGTTGAAAAAAAGAACACATTGATGCATTGAAACATATACTATATGCTATGCTTTTGTGAATCATTAAAAACGCATGGGAGTCAAGGAACTTAAACGAGAAAGCTAAGCTAACATCGTCTGTGCCGAAGTTTTTACACCCTTGCAAGTGCTCGCTTGTATATTTTCAAAAATACCATATAGTTGTCCGATTTTTATAAAACTTGGTAGAATTATAAAAAAAACATAGAAAACCTATAAATACAAAGTTTGGAGACGTTTCCATTGAAAAGAAAAAGGTTTTTCATACTAATACTAGTTTCCCGACCGATTGTTCCTATGGGAGCTATGAGATATAGTCATCCGATCCGGTCGGTTCCGACATATTAGTAGTGTGCAGCAAATAGAAGACTCTGTGCAAATTTTCAGTTCGATAGCTTTAAAACTGAAAGACTAGTTCGCGTACAAACAGACAGACAGACAGACGGACGGACAAAGCTCAATCGACTCAGCTCGTTACCCTGATCAAGAATATATATAGTTTATGGGTTCCGAGTTCGAGCCGGCACGGTTCGAAACCGGTTTGCTCCCTTTATACCCTTGCAGAGGGTATATTGAAATTGAAGATGTTTGTAACGCATGGAAGGAAGAACTTTCGACCACATAAAGTATATATATTCTTGATCAGCATGACGTGCTGAGTCGATATAGCCATGTCCGTCTGTTTCTATGCTATCTCCTCCGTCAGTTTTCTGGTACAAATAAGTTGCACATTTGTCGGAACCGGCCGGATCGGATGACTATAACATATAGCTGCCAAAGGAACGATCGGTCGAAAAACTAGTTCTAGTGAGAAAATCTTTTTTGTTTTAAATGCAATCGTCTCCAAACTCCGTATTGACTAGTTTTTAATGCTTCTCCACGATTCTGCCAAGTTTGGTCGAAATCGGACATCCATATAGTACAGCTGCCATAGAAAAGTAAGGTTAGAAAAATAGTCTTTGTAAGAAAAACTTTTTTGTTTTCAATGCAAACCTCTTTAAAATTAGCATATATTTATTTTATAAGCTTTCACATAATTCTTGAAAGTTTTGTCAAAATCGGATGACTATAGGTTATAGCTGCCATATAAATGATCGGTCGAGAAACTAGTCTTAGTGAGAAAAACTTTTTTATTTTCAAAGAAAATGCCTCCAAACGCTGTATTTCTTAGTTTGCTATGCTTTTCCATGATTACACTAAGTTTGGACAAAATCGGACATCTGTATAGTATATCTGTTATACAAAAGTAAAGTCAGAAAAGAAAATTTATTGAGAAAAACTTGGGAAATAAGTGAAATTACTCAGAAAAATTAACATTTTTCATATTTAAGTCCATATAATGGTATCTTAGGAATCAAATATAAACTATAGATTTGCTTTTTCGTGATCGTTGATCGTTGTCGTTCAACACACGTTTATGCAAATTTCTCATAAGCCTGATTGACAATTTATTTGAATTCAGCACCCGAAATCACATTAGGTACGTTTGCTATCTGCTCTGGTTAAAAAGAATCCAGGAATGGATGGAAATGGAATCTATTTTCTAATATATCAATTGCAATAATACTTTGCCACCTCGCTGGATTGCCACATTGCATGGATTCAAGGGCGTAGCCAGGGGGGGGCCGTTGCCCCCCCCCCCTTAAATAATTTCAGTTGGCTTGTAAAAATTTACGGTTACTTTTTGGAAGTTTTTGGAGTTTTAAGGGCTGGAAAAATTGTTTTGGCCCCCCCTTCGCCGAAAGCTGGCTACGCCCTTGCATGGATTGCGTCTAAATTGCGTTTGGTCAAAGTGCACGAAAATATTCAGAAAAGCTCCAACTTGCACAATCTCTTACCCTGCCAGCAAAGCCGAAGACAAGATCTACCGACAAAATAACAGACCAAAAGACTAAAAGACGGCATAAGTTTACTCCTAGACAGATGGGAAGATGGGAAAAATTATAAAAGCCATATTGTTTTCGGGCCATATTTTTATTCTGAAATGTTTTTCCTTTTTTGGTTTGCCCTACACCTTTAAGTGATGAGTAGCTATTCTACTTAGGCCCTCATGTTATTATTGATCCACTGGCCGTAGGCCGTCACATTTGTATAGACACCAGGCCAATCTGCCAGCCCGCACCTGAAGCCAAAGGACACAATACCGTCCAGCACCCAAGCATTTTTACGGAATCGCATCAATGGACCTCCAGAATCACCCTGACAACTGTCCTCATCGGCCTTTCCACCGGCGCATATTTGGGTGGATACAATTTTGGTATTAATCTTAGCGAATTTTTTTCTGCACTGGTTGGCACCCACATAGTTGACTACTAGTTTTTTCAGTACAGGACTGCTTTTACCGTTCCATGTTGTTTTTCCCCAGCCGGCTACCATGAACCGCTGGCCTTCATAATTGGTTCTACCTACCACCGAGGGCAAGCAAACCGGACGGATTGTCTTTGTAAACCTAACGTCCTGTTGCAGACGCACTAGGCCAATGTCATGAGCCTTGATTTTCCTTGATTTTGGGTCATACATTTCGTGAGGACGAATCTCTTCAACGCCGACACTATAAGCAACTGAACAGTCACCGTTAGCGTTACAATCCCACGTACTTCTCGTATCGTGCTCGCCCAACCGTACTGACACCCTGCAAAAAAAGCAAAGAACATTCTAGAAACTAGATTTTAGATTTCAACATCGCAATGTGTTACTTACAATGGCCCAACCTTCCCAATAATCCTTCCTTTTAAGCAATGGGCCGCAGTTAAGACATAACGTGAATTGATCAAAGATCCTGAACAAGCGGTTGAGATATTTCTGTCATGTCTACGCTTATATTCCATTAAGACCGTCCATGGAAATTCATTGAGCTTAGCATCCTCTCCGCCTACTATCCTGAATTTTGCGGTCAGAGCACCACAATTTGGTGGCTGCGGTAGAAGATCATTGGGCGATTGGCTCTTCACTTGTAGGGTTTTACCAAGCTTCGCATTCTCGATATTTGGCCGGTGTAAAATCTCTAAAATGCCATCCCTATATCGTGATTTGGCATTCAAAAACCTAAAGTTCTTGGCTGGCGGGGACAACAGACTAATGGATAAGAATCGGGTAGGGTTCCACACTGAAAATGTCTCATGAAGTCCTTCTCAATGCTTGATAAATTATCCGGTTCCACGACTGAATATAGAGGCGGACAATTGCGGATGTCCACACAGAAGCCAGCCTCTTTATTCGGTGTCTGACAATCTGAAATGAAAAACAAGTAAGGGCGCTGCAGTCGAGTTTCCCGACCACAAAATACCCTGTTCATTTATTTTCATTTATTTGTTTTTGAATTTTTGAAGATGTCATCCTAAATGTAGGCAATACTTTTCTAGTCCTGATCAACAACTGCTCTTATCAGCTCAACTGTTTCGCTTATAACTCCGGTGTTTTTGGTCCGATCTGATTGTACTTTTCAGAATAGATAGATATTGGGCCTAGCTTGATGTATACTAAACCACGAGGCTCTAACTTGAAAATTGTGGATCTGACGGTTGTTTAGGTCTAGAATTTCTAGAGGAGGTCTTGGTTTTTTGGGGATAAAAAGGGGACGGGTGGGAATTTTCCAAATCTCGAAACAAACTTGATCTGCGTACAGCATAAATCTACCTTCGTGCAAAAATTTGTGGCTCTATCTCTTATAGTCTCTGAGATCGACGCGTTCATACAGACAGACAGACGGACAGACGGACAGACGGACAGACGGACGGACGGACAGACGGACAGACGGACAGACGGACAGACGGACAGACGGACAGACGGACAGACGGACAGACGGACAGACGGACATGGCTATATCGACTCGGCTGTTCATGCTGATCAAGAATATATATACTTTATGGGGTCGGAAAATTTTCCTTCTCCCTGTTACATACATTCGCACAACTTCATGATCCCCCTTTTCCCATTTTCAATGGGAACAGGGTATAATAACAGAAAGGTAATGATTATGATAAGGATAATGATAATGATGCATCCTATGGATTCTACTTCTGAGTTGGCTTTTTTTCTTTGAACTGTAAAACACTTACATTGGGCTTGGGAATAATAAGCACCAAAAACACAAAACAGAATTGTCACAAAAACTTTCATTTTGTATTTTAAAATGGATCTCTAATGAATAATGTGTATCTTTCCGCTGTTTCTTTCGGTTTGAAATGAATTGAAAAGTTGCTTAGTCTTTTTATACTCTCCAGAATGTGAGTTATCCCAAAAACCGAATTACTTGTGAGTATTCTTAGTATCTTTAGAGAGCACAGATGTACAATGACGTAATGCGGTTTGGAAATGCACTAGATAATTTGACTTTCTTTGTAAATTTTTTTGACCAGTCGCAAAACATAGCCAACATTTATTAATCAGGTTAGTCCATTCGAGTAGCCGTCTGCTTCTGCGGTTGCCCCACATTAAATTTAATTTCTAAATTTAAATTAATGATTGGACAGTTGGAAGAATATCAACTGTTGAAGAAATACGTAACTGATATTCCTTGAAACATGATGATTATGGTGCGGTTCCTTTTATTATTTAATTGGATAGTTGGGCCTTGTCGTTACGTAAATAGATTTCTGCTGAATAGATTCTGATGATGTCTCTACTTTTTGAGAGCATTTGGTGCATTTAACCACAAGGGAGAATATATGTATATTAATTATTGTATTATAAATTAAATAATAGAATTATAGTTTTTGTAACATTTTTGCTAATTTTTATAATGAAGAAAAAAAAGAAAAAAATCTCAATCAAAATACAAAGGGTCTAGACCGATAAGGGAAGTGGTACGGCCCAATGACGCGAATTTTCAAATTTTCTTTTTAATTCAATATTCAGACTGAACTAGCCCATTTTTATACCCTGTTCCCATTGAAAATGGGAAAAGGGGGATCATGAAGTTGTGCGAATGTATGTAACAGGGAGAAGGAAAATTTTCCGACCACATAAAGTATATATATTCTTGATCAGCATGAACAGCCGAGTCGATATAGCCATGTCCGTCTGTCCGTCTGTCCGTCTGTCCGTCCGTCCGTCTGTCCGTCTGTCCGTCCGTCCGTCCGTCCGTCCGTCCGTCCGTCTGTCTGTCTGTATGAACGCGTCGATCTCAGAGACTATAAGAGATAGAGCCACAAATTTTTTCACGAAGGTAGATTTATGCTGTACGCAGATCAAGTTTGTTTGAGATTTGGAAAATTCCCACCCGTCCCCCTTTTATCCCCAAAAAACCAAGACCTGCTCAAGAAATTCTAGACCTAAACAACCGTCAGATCCACAATTTAGAGCCTCGTGGTTTAGTATGCATCAAGCTAGGCCCAATATCTATATATTCTGAAAAGTACAATCAGATCGGACAAAAAACACCGGAGTTATAAGCGAAACAGTTGATAAGAGCATAAAAAAAATCGAAAATACGCTTTTCGAAGAAAATTTAATATAATAGAATATAATATAATAGAATATAATAGAATAGAATTTGAAGTAACCTATTGAATTAAAAAGAAAATTTGAAAATTCCCGTCATTGGGCCGCACCCCTTCCCTTTGTATTTTAATTGAGATTTTTTCTTCATCATTATAAAAATTAACAAAAAGGTTACAAAAACTATAATTCTATAATTTAATTTATAATAGAATAATTAATATACATATATTCTCCCTTGTGGTTAAATGCACCAAATGCTCTCAAAAAGTATCTCAGGCTTTTAAGACATCATCAGAATCTATTTAGCAGAAACCTATTTACGTAACAACTAGGCCCAACTATCCAATTAAATAATAAAAGGAACCGCACCATAATCATCATGTTTCAAGGAATATCAGTTACGTATTTCTTCAACAGTTGATATTCTTCCAACTGTCCAATCATTAATTTAAATTTAGAAATTAAATTTAATGTGGGGCAACCGCAGAAGCAGACGGCTACTCGAATGGACTAACCTGATTAATAAATGTTGGCTATGTTTTGCGACTGGTCAAAAAAATTTACAAAGAAAGTCAAATTATCTATTGCATTTCCAAACCGCATTACGTCATTGTACATCTGTGCTCTCTAAAGATACTAAGAATACTCACAAGTAATTCGGTTTTTGGGATAACTCACATTCTGGAGAGTATAAAAAGACTAAGCAACTTTTCAATTCATTGCAAACCGAGAGAAACAGCGGAAAGATACACATTATTCATTGAGATCCATTTTAAAATACAAAATGAAAGTTTTTGTGACAATTCTGTTTTGTGTATTTGGTGCTAATTATTCCCAAGCCCAATGTAAGTGTTTTACAGTTCAAAGAAAAAAAGCCAACTCAGAAGTAGAATCCATAGGATGCATCATTATCATTATCCTTATCATAATCATTACCTTTCTGTTATTTTTCATTTCAGATTGTCAGACACCGAATAAAGAGGCTGGCTTCTGTGTGGACATCCGCAATTGTCCGCCTCTATATTCAGTCGTGGAACCGGATAATTTATCAAGCATTGAGAAGGACTTCATGAGACATTTTCAGTGTGGAACCCTACCCGATTCTTATCCATTAGTCTGTTGTCCCCGAGCCAAGAACTTTAGGTTTTTGAATGCCAAATCACGATATAGGGATGGCATTTTAGAGATTTTACACCGGCCAAATATCGAGAATGCGAAGCTTGGTAAAACCCTACAAGTGAAGAGCCAATCGCCCAATGATCTTCTACCGCAGCCACCAAATTGTGGTGCTCTGACCGCAAAATTCAGGATAGTAGGCGGAGAGGATGCTAAGCTCAATGAATTTCCATGGACGGTCTTAATGGAATATAAGCGTAGACATGACAGAAATATCTCAACCGCTTGTTCAGGATCTTTGATCAATTCACGTTATGTCTTAACTGCGGCCCATTGCTTAAAAGGAAGGATTATTGGGAAGGTTGGGCCATTGTAAGTAACACATTGCGATGTTGAAATCTAAAATCTAGTTTCTAGAATGTTCTTTGCTTTTTTTGCAGGGTGTCAGTACGGTTGGGCGAGCACGATACGAGAAGTACGTGGGATTGTAACGCTAACGGTGACTGTTCAGTTGCTTATAGTGTCGGCGTTGAAGAGATTCGTCCTCACGAAATGTATGACCCAAAATCAAGGAAAATCAAGGCTCATGACATTGGCCTAGTGCGTCTGCAACAGGACGTTAGGTTTACAAAGACAATCCGTCCGGTTTGCTTGCCCTCGGTGGTAGGTAGAACCAATTATGAAGGCCAGCGGTTCATGGTAGCCGGCTGGGGAAAAACAACATGGAACGGTAAAAGCAGTCCTGTACTGAAAAAACTAGTAGTCAACTATGTGGGTGCCAACCAGTGCAGAAAAAAATTCGCTAAGATTAATACCAAAATTGTATCCACCCAAATATGCGCCGGTGGAAAGGCCGATGAGGACAGTTGTCAGGGTGATTCTGGAGGTCCATTGATGCGATTCCGTAAAAATGCTTGGGTGCTGGACGGTATTGTGTCCTTTGGCTTCAGGTGCGGGCTGGCAGATTGGCCTGGTGTCTATACAAATGTGACGGCCTACGGCCAGTGGATCAATAATAACATGAGGGCCTAAGTAGAATAGCTACTCATCACTTAAAGGTGTAGGGCAAACCAAAAAAGGAAAAACATTTCAGAATAAAAATATGGCCCGAAAACAATATGGCTTTTATAATTTTTCCCATCTTCCCATCTGTCTAGGAGTAAACTTATGCCGTCTTTTAGTCTTTTGGTCTGTTATTTTGTCGGTAGATCTTGTCTTCGGCTTTGCTGGCAGGGTAAGAGATTGTGCAAGTTGGAGCTTTTCTGAATATTTTCGTGCACTTTGACCAAACGCAATTTAGACGCAATCCATGCAAGGGCGTAGCCAGCTTTCGGCGAAGGGGGGGGCAAAACAATTTTTCCAGCCCTTAAAACTCCAAAAACTTCCAAAAAGTAACCGTAAATTTTTACAAGCCAACTGAAATTATTTAAGGGGGGGGGGGGGGCAACGGCCCCCCCCTGCCCCCCCCCTGGCTACGCCCTTGAATCCATGCAATGTGGCAATCCAGCGAGGTGGCAAAGTATTATTGCAATTGATATATTAGAAAATAGATTCCATTTCCATCCATTCCTGGATTCTTTTTAACCAGAGAAGATAGCAAACGTACCTAATGTGATTTCGGGTGCTACATTCAAATAAATTGTCCATCAGGCTTATGAGAAATTTGCATAAACGTGTGTTGAACGACAACGATCAACGATCACGAAAAAGCAAATCCATTGTTTATATTTGATTCCTAAGATACCATTATATGGACTTAAATATGAAAAATGTTAGTTTTTCTGAGAAATTTTACTTATTTTCCAAGTTTTTCTCAATAAATTTACTTTTCTGACTCTACTTTTGTATAACAGATATACTATACAGATGTCCGATTTTGTCCAAACTGAGTGTAATCAGGGAAAAGCATAGCAAACTAAGAAATACAAAGTTTTCTTTGAAAATACAAAAGTTTTTCTCACTAAGACTAGTTTCTCGACCGATCATTTATATGACAGCTATAACCTATAGTCATCCGATTTTGACAAAACTTTTAAGAATTATGTGAAAGCTTATAAAATAAATATATTCTAATTTTAAAGAGGTTTGCATTGAAAACAAAAAAGTTTTTCTTACAAAGACTATTTTTCTAACCTTACTTTTCTATGGCAGCTATACTATATGGATGTCCGATTTCGACCAAACTTGGCAGAATCGTGGAGAAGCATTAAAAACTAGTCAATACGGAGTTTGGAGACGATTGCATTTAAAACAAAAAAGATTTTCTCACTAGAACTAGTTTTTCGACCGATCGTTCCTTTGGCAGCTATATGTTATAGTCATCCGAGCCGGCCGGTTCCGACAAATGTGTAACTTATTTGTACCAGAAAACTGACGGAGGAGATAGCATAGAAACAGACGGACATGGCTATATCGACTCAGCACGTCATGCTGATCAAGAATATATATACTTTATGTGGTCGAAATTTCTGCCTTCCATGCGTTACAAACATCTTCAATTTCAATATACCCTCTGCAAGGGTATAAAGGGTGCAAGCCGGCTTCGAACCGTGCCGGCTCGAACTCGGAATTCCGAACCCAACCGAACCTCTTTAGAACTAAAAGCTGAACCTTAACCTGTTCTGGGCCTTTTGCGAATAATAGAAACCAAAAAATGGGCTAGTTCAGTCTGAATATTGAATTAAAAAGAAAATTTGAAAATTCCAGTCATTGGGCCGCACCCCTTCCCTTATCGGTCTAGACCCTTTATTAGGTGTAACTAAGCAAATCTCTGAGTTGGCTTAACAAAACTGAAGCCCATCACTGGTTGGTTTTCCATTATTGATAGATTTTGTCGGCGTTTCAATAAAATGTCTGTTTTCTTTCTAACAGCCTCTTATTGTTAACTTAACCACAAAAAGTGCCAAAAAAGTGTCAAAATATAGAATTTAAGCAACTTTAAAGTTACTTAAAATTTAGACATGATAGATCATTTCTGAAAACTGATTCGAGTTTAGCAAACGAAACCCCTCTAGAATTAGCACCAGCCTTTTAACACACTAAAAAAGACTAATTTTGTGGCCTTTTGAAATCAAACATCATTAATCCAGGGTCCCAAGCAGAGAGTCGAGGTGGCCTTAGCTTGAATACGGTATGATTGTCTTAATGTCATCAACCTTTAGGAAGTATTGTCTGCTAAAGCAACAAATACCCCGGTTAAATATCTACCTAAAAGGGGGGAAACAGGTTTATGTCGTACGAACTAAAAGACCCTTTAAGTTGGTAGTTCCGTGCAGGCAGGCAAGCCGTTTGGAAACACGAATGGGATCAGATCAGTGATTTGTGTTCAGTGATAGCATGGTTTTTACAGCTAGGTGAAGTAAGGTTTTGTGTTTCCAAAAATAGACTGAACTTGCCTCGGAACACGAAGTAAATCTAGACCTAGTCGACACGAGCACCTGGAAAGATAGTCAGTCCAAACTACTGGCTTCTATATACGAAAGAACGCGTGAAGCAAATGTTAGACGAGCCCTCGAAAGCACCTCTCCAGAGAGACGTACAAGTGTTTAAGTTACGAGCTCGGAGAGAAAAACTACTTTCGGGATGAGTATGACACTTTAACCATTTCGTATATTTGCAGAGCAAGAACAGAGGTATTGGCGCTTAACTTCATACCACATAGACGCGTTGAAAATAAGCTGTGCAGCCTTTGCAATATGAGAGAACGCGAAGATGTAACCCACTTCATAGCTGTATAGTATGTCCAATTCTGAACGATCTGAGGATCCGCTCATGGGGTAGGGCATACCTCACACTGGAAGAGCTCAACACAATTTTAAATGGTCAATCTTGGAGTGCGCTGGCGAAATATCTGCTGGATGCTCTCAAATACAGAGCAAGAATCCTGCATGAAGAGTTTTAAAATAGAAATATGATTATTGATTGTTTAATATGCGATTGTTGTTAGTTTAATTATTGGAGCCCGGAACGCCAACCCGAGGAGTGCAAGATCTACTATCTCGCGACGAGCGGGGAAGGCTCTAGGTTTTCGAAAAAAGCCATGCCTATATATTTAATGTTCTAAGAATAAAGAACTACTACTACAACTAAGGTTTTGAATTGGTTTAGTGGTTCACACCTGGCTCCTACTTTTGTTGGGGTTTCAAACACTTTATGATAATGCCGAAGAAACCCAACAATTTTGGAAAGATTGATAAAAGAATAACGTTTTGGTTTGGACTTGTTGAGGTGGTTAAAGCTATCTAGTTCTATTCCCCTTTGGTTAAATTAAATTCTTATATACACTCATAAAACATTCGCCATGAAAACTAGAAATTCTCCTATGAAATCCGTCCTAAGGCGATTCACCCTAAAATTAAGAAAAATATTTTCTCATTTATAGAAAACTTTCAAAGTTTCAGAAAAATTTTCCATAAATGAGAAAAAAGTTTTCTTAATTTTTAGGGTGAATCGCCTTAAGACGGACTTCGTAGGAAAATTTGTTCAGGGCGAATTGTTTTACCAGTGTATCTTAGACCGTGATTTGTGTGATGTTTGATCTTTTTTTCTAAACAATAACGGAAACATTCCGATGAACATTCATTAGGCTCGTTCATGAAACAAATCGAACCATTTTCACATTGCACACTTAGGCGATCGGTTCAAACCTGTTGCACCTACACAGAAAAAAAAATGGAGAGATAAAATCAAGCTCAAAAAAATGGATTTTATCTCGACCTTCGCATTGAAATTTCAAGCAAACGTCGTACTGGATCCGAGATATCCGAGATCAGGTCAATCCTACTCGTATTTGCAAAGAGAGAATCCGGGATTGTCCGACTTCTGACATCGATTGGGATTGATTTAGTCCGGAATGGCTTGATTTCTTTTTCTGTATTCATTAATGAAAGTCTTGTGTAGTATTACTTATCCAAGCTCAATGCAGCCTTCTTCTTGGAAGCTGAAACTTTCGCAGACCCAAAAAGTTTACATGTATACTTGCCGCGGCCTGCAAATAAACCACCTGCTTAAGTTGTCAGTGCAGTCAGTGAATCCCTGATAGATCTAATAACTCGTAATGCCATCATTGAATTGTTATCATTTCAATTACAATTTTAACTTCTGGTAATGCATCGAACCAGCAAAGTGCATTTGTTTGATTTACTGAACGCTGCTTGTTTTTAAAACCACATAAAATGCTTTCTCAACTGATACGTGCCAACAGTCCAACGGGGCAACGTCAGCTGCCACTCCATGTCAACTGCAAAATGCCCTGATTAATCCACTTCACGCGGTTCGACGGTACAACCGATACCGTCTCCCTAAAGCCCCCCACCCACACCACTCCGTGGTCATCGTGAACGGCGGCAGAACTTTTTGCACAAAAACGAAACTGTGACAGGGAGCCAAATGCTTCGATATCGCTACGTGCGCACAGGTTGATTGCGTTTACGTGTTGTTTCCCGGCATCGCGGCAAATGTAATTTCCAACGTTGCATCACGATACACTTGGGCAATGCGACAGGCAACTAATGCAAAAGTAATGCAAGTTGAACGAAGGCAAACCGCACGCCGGTGTTGATAAACAGCTCAGCCACCAACTGCCGAAACCGACACACAAAATGAAGTTTCAGCTAATCAGGATGCACTTCTCTAATTAGAAAATATTCACATGCATGGAGTACGGGAAATTAGAGAGTAAGGACATGGCTTTACTTATATGTCAGATACGAGCTCTGAAAATGTTAATTCTTACTGATGAATCATTTTATTTCACGAATTTCAGATCATAGACAATTTTATGCTCGAGTTAGCCCTTCTCTAAGATAAAAGTGAGATTAACCTATCAATTAATCTAATCAGAAATTTTAAGTTTACTGTTCAGAACTGAACTCATGGAACTGTCTATGCCTTTTTTAAGCAGATTTCTACGTTTAGATTGAAGCAATAAACTGTTTCAGTGTTGTATTAAACACTGGTTTCATAAAAGTTGACCATTTGTCGGTAAGCAAACACGATTTTCTCAATGCAATCAAATATTTATTTTCTAGTTTTTAGAAAATCTCACTAAAATACTTTTTTTTCTTAGTTTAAAATGAATTTCCAGTTTTTCTACAGTTTTTTCTTAAACGTAGAAAGGACTCCTCGATAAAAAAAAGCCTACTTTTTAGAAAATATTTTTCAAAATTTTCGAAATTCGCTAATTTATTCTAAATTTTTTTAGAAAATTATCCAAAAACTTTTTTAATTTTGGAGCAGTTAACAAAAAAGTGTTTGCACGGTGTCTTAAAATAGGGCGACTACCGTTAGAGTTAATAAAACGCCCCAAAGAACGATTCTTGAATTTTGAAAAACGATTTAGAAAAAATATTTTAGAAAATCGCCCTTAGATTTGAAAAATATAAAAAATACACCGCTTGTAATTCACAAGTTCGGCGCGGATGCTTGAGATAGTTGAATGCGCCAAGATGTGAATGTTGAAGTATCCACGAGGCCCCAAGATCAAATCCCAGAGCTAGGATAGGTAAGGTTAAAAGAATAGTTACAAAAAATAGAAAGTTGACGGTGGCTCGGCCGAAGATGGTATACCCTTGCAGATGGTATATTGAAATTGTCCAGATATTTGTAACGCATAGAAGGAAGCTTTTCCGACCACATAAAGTATATATATTCTTGATCAGCATGACGAGCTGAGTCGATATAGCCATGTCCGTCTGTCCGTCCGTCTGTTTCTATGCTATCTCCTCCGTTAGTTTTAAAGCTATCGCCACCAAACTTTGTACGAAGTCTTCTGGTCCAAATACGCTGCACATTTGTCGGAACCGGCCGGATCAGATGACTATAACATATAGCTGCCAAAGCAACGATCCGTCGAAAAACTAGTACTAGAGAGAAAACTTTTTTGTTTTTAATGTAAACGTCTCGAAACTCCGTATTTACTAGTTTTCTATGCTTCTCCACGATTCTGCCAAGTTTGGTTAAAATCGGACATCTATATAGTATAGCTGCCATGGAAAAGTAAGGTTAGAAAAGTAGTCTTACTAAGAAAAACTTTTTTGTTTTTAATGTAAGCCTCATTTAAATTAGCATATATATATAATAAGCTTTCACACAGTTGTTCACAGTTTTGTCAGAATCGGATTACTATAGGTTATAGCTGCCATATGAATTATCGGTCGAAAATCTAGTTTTAGTGAGAAAAACTTTTGTGTTTTTTAAGAAAACTCCTCCAAACTTTGTATTTCTTATTTTGCTATGCTTTTTCATGATTACACTAAGTTTGGTCGAAAACGGACATCTATATAGTATAGCTGTCATACAAAAGAAGAGTCATGGTATGTGTTTTTCAGAGGGGAAAGACTTTGGTTGAATGTATATTTGTATATATATATATATAATACAAAATTCTTCCGTACATGGCTTTGTAACCTCACTCCTCCCAAACGGCTGGACCGATTTCGATGAAATTTCGTGTGAGTGTAGTAGTAACAGCGTAGGTGGTTTATATCTATAGCTGATTCTGGTAGGTCACACAGGGATCGCGTAATTTGCTATCCACCGGCTTTTTTGCACCATAACTTGACCTAAACTTAACCGATTTGGATGAATCTTTATAAAGACATTCGTCATGAATAGAGAAAGGCTGATAACAAATATGGTCCGAATCGGTCAACTCTTTTCGGGTACCTCTCGAACACATATATGTTTTTTGTTATCTCACGACAGTTAATTATTGTTAGGCGGTACGAAGTTCGCCGGGCCATCTAGTATATATATATTTCTTTATATTTTTTAATATCCTTTTTGTTTCCTCCGTGTATGAAATGGTTTCATGGTTTTAGAAAATGTTTTAAAATAAATGTTGAATCGAATTTCGAAAATCAAAACCGACGTATGATGCAAGGGCTTATACTAATTTATTTTTAAACTCCAGTCTTTGTTGTCATGCTGTGTCAGCCAGATCGAGAATATCGTCTAGTTTTGTGCAGATACAAAATGAACTAGTATTTTGCTTTGTGGAGGATAGCCGTCACTAATTCCGAATTCTGATTTGGGTGCTCACACATACTGCAGATTTCAGCAGCCAGTCAATAAACCGTTGTCACGCCCCCCCCATGCGCCTAGTTATCTCTGCCCGGGATCTAAGAACAGCGCAGACATACTACCTAATCGGAGACAGACACAAAAAGACAACGGCACGTCGGGAATTCTTGACTTTGGCACAAAACTTTAAGTAAATCTGCTTATCTTGTTGGAAAGTTTCGCTACGTGCCGCCGTCGTGGCATTGGTCATGGTCGCGTCGCCTCGCTTTCGCGGTCTTTGTTGTCACTGAACTCACCCCTCCCACCCGCCAAACGAATCAAGTGAGTTGAATGCACAGCTATCATAAAGTTGACATAAAGTTTTGTCAATGTGGGGGCATTAGTTTTGGTTTTTATCGCACATGTTCATTGTCAATCAACATAGTCCGAGGTTTGCTTTGATTGAAACTGGCCGCGGTTGCCAAGTGCCCTTCGTACGACAGTTGTGGACACAGTCGATGGGGAATTAATTGAAATTCCGACTTCCGGCGCTTCCTTAGCGTCTGCAAATATGCCAACACTGAGAAAAATACAACATAAATTTAATAACCAATCAACCATCTCAAATAGTTAAATATTCTATATAAATAATATTCAAAAGATAGAATAAGTCAAAAAATGTTGAGCTGGTTTAAAATAAATAAAATCGAGAAAGCTAAGCTAACTTCGTCTGTGCCGAATTTTTTATACCCTTGCAAGTGCTCGCTTAAATATTTCAAAAGATACTTTTCGATTTTCCTACTGATTGTTCGTATGGGAGCTATATGATATAGTCATCCGATTTGGACAAAAACTTGTAGAACTATGTAAAAGCATGAGAGACAAACAAATACAAAAATGCAGGATGTTACCATTAAAAACAAAAAAGTTTTTCTAACTAAGACTGTTTTTCAGACCTATCTTTTGTATGGCAGCTATACCATATAGTTGTCTGATTTTAATAAAACTTGGTAGAATTATAGAAAAACATAGAAAACCTACGATTGCAAAGATTGGAGACGTTTCCATTGAAAAGAAAAAAGGTTTTTTATACTAAAACTAGTTTTCCGAACGATTGTTCCTATGGGAGCTATGAGATATAGTCATCCGATCCGGTCGGTTCCGACTTATTAGTAGTGTGCAGCAAAAGAAGACTCTGTGCAAAATTTCAGCTCGATAGCTTTAAAACTGAGAGACTAGTTCGCGTAGAAACGGACAGACAGACGGACAGACGGACGGACGGACGGACGGACAAAGCTCAATTGACTCAGCTCGTCACCCTAATCAAGAATATATATAGTTTATTGGGTCGGAAATGAATATTTCTATGCGTTGCAAGCTTCTGGGCAAAATTATAATACTCTTTGCAAGGGTATAAAAATACCAATTAGTTTCAAGCATTTTGATTTATATGTATGAAAATTAAGAAGCTTACACTTAAAACAACAACTTATTATGCCCCTAATTGATTTAAAGTATTGTTAAGCATATCTATATAAGTGTAAGCACATTATTTTCTGCACTAAAACAGAGAATCTAAAACCTTGAATATAGTCTCACAACCTAGACGAAACATTGACATAGTCAATAGAGATGACAAAACATGGAATGACATTTTCTATTTTCAGTATATTCAAAGGTTGATGCTGATTATATCTGGTTTCTGTGTGCTGAACATGTAACTGTTTTCGGTAATGGTCTATCACATCTAAATTTTGAGTAGGTTAAGGCAGAGCTGTCATGTAATCATTACTTTGCGTACTTAATTACTTTTCATTACAATAATCTCGATTATTCAGACAATGAAAAAAAAATTTCTGACAACGATACTCTAGCTTGGAACCATAACTATTCAATCATTATTTTAAGTAATTACCTTTACAATTACCTGAATAATTATACTTATAAAAGGGATATTATTGAGTAATTGTGCTTAAAAAAATTGAATAATTCATGTAATTGTAGGTAAAAACATAATTTTTTACCAATTTAGTTAGGAAAACAACAAATTTAATTATGAGAAAAATTATTCAATTGTGTTATTAAAGCCTTGTGTGTGAGAATGGTGGGTTATTGGATGTTTATTCCAAACATTGAATGCATGAGCATTCTAACTGGTATATAGTCTTATACCCCCGTTTATGCACAAAAAGAATATCATGATAAATGCCCCTAAAAGTATGCCAACTTAATTTTCTTTAATAATTGTCAATTTAAATACTGTGAATATCGCTTACATGCAAAAGCAATTATGCCGCAATATTTTTGCTTATAAGCGATATTTGCATTATTATTACAGAGTCAAGTGTTTAACTATCGATGAAAAGTAAATCGATAGTTCAATTTACGGCAACAGTGTTGGCAAATTTGCTTACTTCCGACTAAAATAGTATGCAGAAACTTCAATTTTGCTGAAATAAGGTTGCATACATGCGATATTTGCTTATAAGCAATTTGCATACAAGCAATTAAATTCTCATATTAAATTTGTGCGTAATGCGCTCTAGTGTGGAATTTTTGCATATAAGCTGTATTTGCATACAAGCGGTTCGTCATATAACCGATATTTACTGCAAGTAATTGAGAGCCAGTTATGCCAGCGTCATACTAATAATACTAAAAAAATCGTAATCAGGAATTATTTTTTGTTATCTGAAAACTTTTAGTTGATGGTAATGGTAATTGAAGTTGTAGTTTACAGCTCTTTGGTTTGGGCTTGAAGTTGCCTAAAATTTGTATTTTGTTTCTTTTTTATAGGCACGCTTTGTGTTGAAGCCATATTATTGACTTTACTTTTTTTGAAAATATTGTAAAGTATTGTTTCTTAGCTTTTAAAAAAACTGTACCAAACATTTCCACTATTTTTTAAAGAGAATAACTTTTATTTTGAAACCAAATATTTCCAATTATTAAATTGCCTACAGCCCAAAAATATGCTGCGCATGGTGAATCATAGTTGGGTGGTTTTTGAAGTTGATTACAGAATTACAACAAAAATCATTGCCAGAGTATAGGCAGTATACGATATTGTGATATTTTGTTATTTTTGTTATTCATTCAATCTCAGTGTATGCAAAGAGTGGATTATGTAAGACGCATTGATAACTGACTCTACTTATTTGAATGGCCTACTTTAAGGGGCACTTATTACGATATTCTTTTTGTGTATAAACGGGGTACTAGACTTTATTTCAAACTACTTCAATTAAGAGCTAGTCTAAAAGCTCAACGATTCTTACACAATCAAAAACTTCATAACGATTATCAAAAGCGCATAGAGTCGGTAAAGAAGCAAGTGCAACTGTTTCTCTACATTAAAAACCTCAAGAGCTTTGCTTGAAGTAGTTTTTCTACACTTTCTTATAAATGGTTATGTAGATTTAAATTCTCTGGATTGGATTAGTCAATTTAGATTGTACCTCTGTACCTGGACTGATGCATTGCAAAAGCTAAGTTCTCAACTGTGGGCTCACCAAGGATCTAAGGCCGCCAACTTAAGAAACAGTTGTTAAAGATTAAAGATCACATGGCTGGCTGTGAATATACTTCTAATATGTAATAGATGATCAACGACAATAAATACAAACTAATTTGTCGTGACTGACCAATCATTAAACCCCGAAAAAGTGCCATAGAGAGGACCTCCTAATGAAAATGCATAAAAACTGACATCAATTAGTATTATAAATTAAATATTATTGTTCAATTCATTATCTTAAATCCCTAGACAAATCATATATTTAAGTCGGTCAATATTTAACCTGTCAGAGTTTGTATTTAACTTGATAGCTTTTAAGTATAGAGACGAACTCTATGATGTACTTCATACCCCTTTTTGTACACTTAACTTTCTCCAAATTGTTCATATTAACATTTCATATTTCAAACATCAGTAGGCACTTCTTTTGATCAGTGTAAAATTCTCCTCTTCACATATGCATGTGTTAGTTGATCCCTTTCTGGTTGGGTGCCTGATATTTGCATCTGCTTGTGTGTGTGTGTGTGTGCTGCTGCAGTAGTTGGGGTAATTGTACGCATTGCATTAATAGACGATACCTGAGTTGATTGTTGAAGCAGAGTTCAATTAAGCTAACGAGGTTACGAAATGTGAGCTTTCTACTTAAAGAGAATACCGAGTGTTGGATTAAACTTTAAGTGCCGTGGCTCTGCTCTTAATATCCGTTAGCATAAAGTCCTTTTATTATCCTCTCTCGCACTCTTAAAGTGCATCTGGCTATGTTCCGGCTCCTTGTCGTTTTGCTGGCCAAGTGCATGTACCAATTTATGGTCAAATGCTAATTTTTGGCCATGTCGTCGCACAACGCGCGAATTACTCGATTTTGGTCTTGGCCCCCAATAATTCTCGTCTCCATCGCCGTTGCGGTATCTGGCCTCCTGATGGGGTCTTGCTGTGCTGCATCTGCCAGATGCCTCAGCTTCTGGCAACTTTGTGGCTCGCGATAATCCTTGTTGCAGTTGTTGTTGTTGCCGTACATTGAGTCTGGTTGTTGCCATTAATGCCATCCTGGACGGAATGGAAAAAAAAAAATGCTATTATCTTTTGAAATTGTCTGCCAGGCGGCGGCTGCTCCAGGAAATATGGATTAAAATGTTGCCCAGGATCCCTGTGTGGCCGCCGCTGCTGCTGCTGCGTTAACTTGATTTTTTAAGTGCCTCTTCGTCGCATTATGAACGTTAAGGCGTTTGCTCGGCCCCCGCCCGACGGTTTACAATTTTTCTGCATCGCTTTTCATTTCTGCTCATGCATACAAAATTAGTGCAGACGTCGAGAGCTCCCTCCCGCCCGCTCTCTTTGCCACCATTCACAAAACCGTTTATGGCTTACAGCGAGTTAATCGCACTGTCATTGTTGGGAGGACTGGAAGCCGAGGCAGGGGGTTTACTTTGCCAGCGGCAAGAGCAACGCAACGACAACTTTATGGTTGCAGCAAAAAAAATCATGAAGCATACTTTTTTGGGCAATCGTGGCAGACACTTGGAGTAAGTAAGCGGCTTACGATGATGATGCCACTGCCGAAGCGTTTAAGCTTTCGTGCAATTGCAATAGGCAATACGATACGCATAAAATGGGCGTGCTAATACCCGTTACTCTTAGCGTCAAAATGGTGTGTAATAGTCGACCGGCATCAACAGCCGAGTCGATACAGCCATGCCCGTCTTTTTGTTTGTCTGTATGTCCGTCCGTCCGAATGAGCACCCAGTTCACACACCCATATAAAATGTTGAATAGCTCCAAGAATGTTGAATCTTATATTTCATCTTTGAAATTTACATAAAGATCGGAAAATCAAAGCCAGATTTATAAGGTTATAAAAGCGTTGCATAGTTTTCTGAGTCTCATGTGCTGTTCGCTAACATCATGTTGAAAGGTTCGAATTAATGTTAATGCTCTGTTAGTTAACATAAGGAAAATTATTATCCACCAATTCCCCTGAGTAACGGGTATATCGAAGTCGGGCAGGGCCGCCTTAAACTTACGCTCTCGTTTGCAGACAGGGAAGTGATATGCTAGGTTCTCACCGCCGTGATTTTGTCATCGACATCACGATTTATCGAAAAGATGCGAAAAGGTGTTCGCATTGGCGACATTCTTGCATTCTTGTGTTCTTGCATCGACTGAACAGCTGACTGGGATTTGCTGACATTGTAAAAAGATAATTTGTTGCTAGTTAAATGGATTTATATGATGGCTTTCCATTAATAGTTTTGGATAACGACGAGGCAATGTTATTGCACTTGCTGCATATGTTGCACAGAATACAAATACACACATTAAATTTTCTTGAATTTTATTTTCACAGTTTTTTCCTGTATTTCGTTACAAAGCTTCATATTTAAACTTAAAAAAATTAGTATTTGGCTATAATCAGCAGACTAAATTAATAAATAATCTTACCTGCTTGTTTTGCCATGGCGATTTTCTTTTGTTATTTGGCGCTTTAAGTTTTACAGCTGTTTATTATTTTTGTTAGTGCTGGCAGTTGTAACGATGCCAGTACGATAGGCAAAATTATCGATACCCTGTCAAGTCACTACTCGAAAAGTCACGGATGCAACCGCATCCAAATTGGAAGCAACTTGTTTGCTACCTCTAGCTGCTATGATTTTTGTATGGCGTGAAAGTTGCATCCGACACAAGAATGCAGGAATGCAAGAATGTGCTGTAGTGAGAACCGGGCAACAGACTTATAGTCTAATTCTTAAATTTGTGCTATGAAATTCTTGGTTTCTTCGATTTGCCAAATAAAAGCAGTTGATGCATGTCTTGTCCATATTTGGTTTTCGAATTGGTATCACGCTGCCAATTTTAAATGTATGTGGGATTTGGGTAGTAAGGATGCTGTTGAAAAAGCTAAAAAGTCCCAGCAGAGGGCTGGGAGGTAGGTTTCTTAGTAATGGTGGAACTTAAGTTTTAGTTTTGCTTAATTAATGTTGGGCAAAAATTGATGTTGTTATCGTTAAGTATGTCTTGGACTGGTACAATGTATGGGAGTTATATTAAAGCATGTTTTTGAAATGGATGAGAATGTCTTTGGGTAAATGTAAATGTAAACAGTCATAGAAAGTTGCTAAGCTAACTTCGTCTGTGAACAAAATCCTTGCATGTGCTCGCTTAAATATTTTCAAAAATTACTTTTTTCATACAACGACCCATTTTCCGACCGATTGTTCATATGGGAGCTATATAATATAGTCATCCGATTTGAACAAAAACTTGGAGAATTTGGTGAAGGCATGTGAAACACACAAATGCAAAATTGCACCATTAAAAACAAAAAAAGTTTTTCGAACTAAGACTGTTTTACCGACCTATCTTTTGTATGGCAGCTATACTATATAGTACTTCGATTTTCATCAAACTTGGCAGAATTATAAAAAATATGAATACAAAGATTGGAGAAGTTTCAGTTGAAAAGAAAAAAGTTTTTCTCTCTAAAACTGGTTTATAGTCATCCAATCCGGTCGGTTCCTACATATTAGTAGCGTGCAGCAAAAAGAAGACTCTGTGCGAAATTTCAGCTCTATAGCTTTAAAACTCAGAGACTAGTTTTCGTAGAAACAGACATTCAGACGGACGGACAAAGCTCAATCGACTCAGCTCTTCACCCTGGTCAAGAATATATATTGTTTATGGGGTCGGAAATGAATATTTCAATGCGTTGCAAACTTCTGGCAAAATACCATTTGCAAGGGTACAAAAAAATGCATTGTAAGCCACTTGAATTAACTAAAATCTAGGCGTGGTGGATAACACAGTACGACACTAAAAAAAACAACCGGATGAGACCCTTAAATTCTGATAGAAGGCACTTCTGAAAGCATCGCCTCATACCCAGTTTTTCATCTGTACCCTAGGTTCGCGTTCTATGGGTACTTTTGTATTAGGAACACACAGCGACTTAGTCATTAATGGTTCAGAACAAAAATCTACAAAATTCAGCAAACACAGACAGGGTCACTAGGAACGTAATATCAAAAAATTGCGTTTATCGTACAATTCGTTAAGGTACCTCCAGAAGGTGTCAAACACAAATTCTTGAATATCTTTAAAACCGCACTGTAGATTTTTATTAAAAACTAAATTTATGATGGCACAATGGGCTAGTGCACGTCCCTAAAAGATGGTACTCGTCTACGAAAACACCCGCGAGATGGAGTGCCATTTTAAGATTCATCCACGAACATCTCCATGTAAGTCTTATAGTATATCCCAATATAGACAGAAGTTTTCGTTTTTTCCTACATAGCCTTGGTTCGCGGGCTATGGTTATTTTTGTACAAGCAACTGCCATTAAGGGTATTAACAGCTTCACCAAAATTATGCTTTTAATCTTATATGTACCTGCTTTATTGCAAGCAAGAAAATAGAACAAATTCGCTATAAAATGCCTTCAATGGACTAACCGCGATACACTAAGATGCTTTGAACAAAAGTTTTTAAATGATAATATCTGTTTTCCTGCTGGTAATGAAGATATATACCCATTAGATTAATTGCATAATTTTTGGGAGCTGTTAATACCCTAAATGGTAGAGCTGGCAAAAAAATCGATTCTCGAATCGATGTATCGATTTTTTGCCTGCGTGAGAAACATCGTATATTTTTTTTTGAGAATCGATTAAAGATCCGAGTCTCGATCACTATCTTTAGCGGCGAAACACAGCGTCTAAGGGTAAGAACAAAATTGTAAAAAACTACAATGGATGTGATTCATTTAGGCCCGATTTCTCAAAGTCCGGTAGGTCAACTTGACAGGCAGTTTAACCCAATTTGAGCGTCTCATGATGTAGGCTGCGTAACCGGAGGAACAAACTTAAACGCTGCTCATCCACGGGTCAAGTTTAACCGCGAGCTCAGCCCCGATGAAGTTATCGATATTTCTATCGATATAAAAACAGCTGGCCGCACACTTGCTTTGGTTATTTTATTATTTGCTGCAACACAAAATGTTTATGAATAAACGAATTTCAACTCCACGCAATGGAAAGGCAATTCAAAGAGGCAGAGCATCGAATTTTAGTCAGCTTTTACGCAAAACAATCACCAGCAACAACCAATCGCATTAAAAAACAAATAAACCAAACCGAGTTAGCTGTTTACTCGTTCGTTTAGTCAAACAGTATGGTCACCCTGAACATTATCTCGGACAGGCGTGCCTCTTTAAAACCAAATAACGTCGATATGCTCCTATTCACGAAGAGGAACCAGTGGCTGGCGGAGTAATTTCATTCTGTTATTATTAGTTACACAAATCAAATGTGAAAAGAATTTCATCATTAAGAGTATTACATGAAGTGATATATTTAAGTTATAAATGTTAAATGGAAAATAAATTTGGGTTATATGGTTTCAAATATATATATTTTTTGTCTTATAAGGGCCTATTTTTCATCTATATAGCTCCTACATTGTTATTTGCTAGTTTATGTGGCAGATAGTGCCATCTAGAAGATGAAATATATACCCTAAGTATTTATTTGAGACAAATTCAAACCTTGATTTTAATCGATTTTAATCGATGTTTTCCTAAAAATGTTGGCAAAAAATCGATGCCATGAACATCGAATTTTTTGCCAGCTCTACTAAATGGTCAATGTTGCCGTAAGTCAATTGCTAGTACAAAAATGCTCGTAGTCAGCGCAAAAATGCTTCGTAAGAAAATCTGAAACGCAGTGCGGTTATTTTTTAGTCCAGTTAATGGACCATATTGCGTGTTTCATGGGTAGATCTTTACTGGTACTCCAACGCTGTTTTTTAGCTGAGGAGTTCCACGAAATAGCCCATTATGCCATCATGAATTTAGTTTTTAAGAAAACTCTACCGTGCGCTTTTAAAGATATGCAAGAATTTAAGTTTGACCCCTTCTGGAGGTATCTTAACCAATTGTACGAATAACGCGATTTTTTGATATTACATTCCCAATGACCCTGTCTGTGTTTGCTGAATTTTGTAGATTTTTATCTTGAACAATTAACTTCTAAGTTAAAATTGTCGTCGCAGTGTGTTGCTAATACAAAAGTACCCATAGAACGCGAACCGAGGGTACAGTTGAGAAACTGAGTATGAGGTGATGCTTACAGAAGTCCCTTCTATCAGAATTTAAGGATCTCATCCCGGGTTTTTTCCAAAAGTTTGATTTTGTCGTACTGTGCACAAAAATCATCTAGAATCAGCAACAATCCTCCAATGTACTACACCTTGTTGCCTAGTTTTATCCATTTCCAATGATTAATTGCATCAAATTATAAAAAAATTTCTGCCATTCTCAGTATCCCATTGAAACTATCATCTACGGCTTTTAATATGTTGCTTTCGTGATGGAAAAATTGTGGCACTGATTTCGCCATTTCCTCTCAAACTTACGTTTATTGTATTTACCCTAATGTTTGGCCACATCCGTGAATTTCCGGTTGATTTTTAATCAACTGTTTGTCGGTTTGGCAGCACGTTCAACCAATTTTTTGGTAGGTGTGGCCGGACCATAAAAACTGATTTTAATGTTGACCGCCGGCGCTCAAGTGCAGAACCTAAGTCCCCCACCCATCTTGGGCCACCACTACTCCTCCTCCTTCCCATGTCTCGTCTTTGTCTTTTACAACCTTTTGTCAGTCGTTAATTTTTATGTTTATAGCGCAAATTTTCGCCTTGCTGCACACACGTCTGCGTCTACAGCATTCAGTTTTGGCGAGAGCTGAATTTGGAAACCGCAGAATGCCACACCAATTGATGGGGTGGAGCCAGCGACAAAGAGTCCCAAACGACGTTCTAGGTAGTTAAAACAATAACAATTAGCTGCAAGCCAAGTCGTTGGCAACACGCAAAAATTAATTAGCGCTCACAAAAGGAAATTTGAGGTTGAATTGAGTTCTGTGGGCGCAGCCGTAAAATGCAACAAGGAAATCATAGAAATTGGCAGCAATTCCATTAAATGAAAGCAACGCCACACGTTACACATCACGGGAGAAATCTAATCATGGCAGCAAGCGAAAACTTTCGACCGGAAAAATTGCACATCCAAAACTTTGCCTGACAAAGTTGGACCGTCCCGCTGTCGGTCCCACTAGACAGGCACTGGCGAGGATAATTGCGAAAATGGAAAAGCCAAATCTTAAACAAAAACGCAGACGCTAATGAAATTTCGATAAACTTTTGCCAGGCACTCAGCTGCAACAATGGCCAACAGAATGGAACGGCAAGTGCAATTTTGCAGACAAATCAAAACAAATTATGATTTATTGAATTTTAATTTAGTGCCAAAGCAAAAATTTCCCATAAATATTTGAGCGCATTCAGGCGGAGGGAAAACAGAAGTTATGTTCATTGCAAGTTATTTTTTGAAATGAGTGAGTGTGTGTGTGTGTGTGTGTGGACGTAAGTGCGCAACCCTCGAATCAAAAGTGGGTACAGTTGGCTTTCAACTTTTTAGCTCGGCGCGTGCGACGCTTACGCATGACCAGCAGCAGGACCAACGCACACTGGGCGAAGTCGAGAGGCAAGCGGAGTGAATTTTAAATGTTGAGGAATGGTAAAATCCTAAGATCGGGTTTTAAAGTTGAAGTTAAAGTTAAAGTTAAAGTTAAAGTTAAAGTTAAAGTTAAAGTTAAAGTTAAAGTTAAAGTTAAAGTTAAAGTTAAAGTTAAAGTTAAAGTTAAAGTTAAAGTTAAAGTTAAAGTTAAAGTTAAAGTTAAAGTTAAAGTTAAAGTTAAAGTTAAAGTTAAAGTTAAAGTTAAAGTTAAAGTTAAAGTTAAAGTTAAAGTTAAAGTTAAAGTTAAAGTTAAAGTTAAAGTTAAAGTTAAAGTTAAAGTTAAAGTTAAAGTTAAAGTTAAAGTTAAAGTTAAAGTTAAAGTTAAAGTTAAAGTTAAAGTTAAAGTTAAAGTTAAAGTTAAAGTTAAAGTTAAAGTTAAAGTTAAAGTTAAAGTTAAAGTTAAAGTTAAAGTTAAAGTTAAAGTTAAAGTTAAAGTTAAAGTTAAAGTTAAAGTTAAAGTTAAAGTTAAAGTTAAAGTAAAAGTTAATCTGTATATTGTGTAGACATCAAGTCGTGGTAGAGTCAAAAATGTAGCCAGCTTGATTAGACTTTTGTGAAACATAACTTTTGAGATTCGTTCTACCTTTTTTCTGCAATTTTTCCCACTGTGCAATGTGATCTATAGCTGGGGAATGGGGCAGCTGGCCGGGAGTCGCATTGCAGCAAATTTGTGTTTTTTGCCAAATGTGCGTATGCAAATTTGCTGGCCACATGTCATTTTTGACCAATTCCGCTTCAGGGCTCTCTAATGCCTAACGAAAACAACAACGACGACAACAACATCAGTAAACAATAACAACCCTCGTTGCGGTATTAGGGTGGCTTCGCCACTTTTAAAGAAACTGGGGTGCTTTGTGCAAATAATTTTTGCAACTTGTTTTACCCACTGACCTTGAAAAAGCGTATACAAATTCAAATTCGAATTAACTGCCAAGCAGCTGTAAACCCTAAAGCCCACTGGGGTGGATCAGGTTGCCACTGCTTCCTCAATCGCCCTTTTCACTTAACTCAAACCTCAGCCAAATACTACAAGTTGTGCAAAATTTGTGCTTATCAATAGGCCGCTTATCGCGCGAAATGAAAATCCATTATAGGTTGCTATTGCCTTTCCATTTTGTGCATGATTCGATTGCCTTCGCTAATCGTTCACTCCCAGAGGATTGGTTTTTGTTGTTTCTGTTGTTCTGATTGGCATTGTTTGGTGAAATTATTTTGAGAGCTATCGATTTCAAAAGAAAAACAAATTGCACTCAAATTGAGGCTGGGCGAAAATACATATGCGCTCGTACATTCAAATAAGGGAAATGAATTGAATTTATTAATCCCCAAAATTTCATGGTTACAATTTATGTAGGAAACCTTTTTATAAAAATAAATATAATGCACTTTTAACAAAAACTCTTACATTTTTATAATCATGCAGAGGGAATACAAAACTGCCGATTTTTTAATTTTGATGAAACTCAGATGTCTCCCGATCACGCTGGGTGAGTTACGCACCCAAAAAAACTTCCCAACTCCTACACTTTAGCAAGAACAGTATAAAAACTTTGATAGGAGTCATAACGGGGCACTGCACTTTCGATCAAATGACCACCAGAATGCGCTTGCCCCACTATGACTTCTGCCGTACATGTGGAAACGAGGAGGAAATAGATAGCATCTTAACACCGACTATGCGACCGCCCTTCACTACT
>JAWNNO010001845.1:0-56547 GCA_035044985.1 Lordiphosa fenestrarum
GGCTTCAAAAAATTGTTTTTTTTTTTATTGTCTTATTAAATTCTACAACATCTCTAGAAAATTGTCCTAAAATTTCAAATCGATCCGAGTAGTAGTTTTGGAGATACCCTCTGAATAAGTTGAGCGCTCCAGGGTATGAAGGAGCAGCTGCTCATCTACTATAGTTAGATAATAAGTTGAAAACAGGGACTCTAATCCTTGAGTTCTGTTATAAAAATCGAAATTTAATGATAATTTGTGATTTTTATTCCATTATTTAAAAAAAACAAGTAAGGGCGCTGCAGTCGAGTTTCCCGACCACAAAATACCCTGTTCATTTATTTTCATTTATTTGTTTTTGAATTTTTGAAGATGTCATCCTAAATGTAGGCAATACTTTTCTAGTCCTGAGGGCTATTATCAGCCCAACTGTTTCGCTTATAACTCCGGTGTTTTTGGTCCGATCTGATTGTACTTTTCAGAATAGATAGATATTGAGCCTAGCTTGATGTATACTAAACCACGAGGCTCTAACTTGAAAATTGTGGATCTGACGGCTTTTTAGGTCTTGGATTTATAGAGGAGGTCTAGGTTTTTTGGGGATAAAAGGGGGACGGGGTGGAATTTTTCAAATCTGAAACAAACTTGATCTGCGTACAGCATAAATCTACCTTCGTGCAAAAATTTGTGGCTCTATCTCTTATAGCCTCTGAGATCGACGCGTTCATACAGACAGACAGACGGACAGACGGACAGACGGACAGACGGACGGACGGACAGACGGACAGACGGACAGACGGACAGACGGACAGACGGACAGACGGACAGACGGACAGACGGACATGGCTATATCGACTCGGCTGTTCATGCTGATCAAGAATATATATACTTTATGGGGTCGGAAAATTTTCCTTCTCCCTGTTACATACATTCGCACAACTTCATGATCCCCCTTTTCCCATTTTCAATGGGAACAGGGTATAAAAATATTAAATTTATTTAAAAAAAAAGATAAGCAATTAATCGTACTAAATATTACATAAACGCCGATAACGTGTTGCGCATAAGAAATTGTGGCAAGTTTGATGCATATCCTTAGTAAGTGACTTAATTCGAGCCAATGAAAAATATTTCCATGTTCGGAAACATACGAATATGCCCGAGAAGTTGACGAAAACAGTATCTGCGCCGCCGAGATAAAATCTTAAAGTGAGATTCGTGTAGCACGGATTCGTCATAGATAGGAACAAAAAGATGCCCTGGACATTGCAGCTGCAGCAGGTTCTTTATATTATGGCCCAGGAATCGATGACTCCATGTAAGCTAGAAAAAACAAGAAAGAAAGTCGGTCAAGCCCGACTATAACATACTCTGTACCAAGAAATTTTGTCTTTTGATCATAACTCGAAAACCGTTCATCCGATCTTCTTCATTCCTTTGGCGGATCGATAAGTTATTCTAATAACTAAATATGTCCAGAAGGAACAAGCCATCTATCTTCAAAACTGTGGGAGATATGACGTTTTTTCTAAATTGCGGGGGCGGGAGGGGGCGTGGCCAAAATTGAAAATAAACTTGATCTGCCTGCAGACATAAGAAGCATATGTCCCATACATGTCAAACCTCTATCTCTTACCATCTCTGAGATCTGTGCGTTCATACGGACAGACGGACATGGCTATATCGACTCGGCTGTTGATGCTGATCAAGAATATATATACTTTATGGGGTCGGAGATGCTTCCTTCTGGATGTTACATACTTTTGCACAAACTCATAATACTCTATGTACCTACGGTACAGAGTATAAAAATTGACAAGATTTCTCGAAAACTACTCAACCGATCTTGATGAAATTTTACACAGGTCTTCGAGATACAATTTGCCATGACTTGGACGAAGGATTTTTATACTCTGTACCGAAGGTACATAGAGTATTATAAGTTTGTGCAAAAGTATGTAACACTCAGAAGGAAGCATCTCCGACCCCATAAAGTATATATATTCTTGATCAGCATCAACAGCCGAGTCGATATAGCCATGTCCGTCTGTCCGTCCGTCCGTCCGTCCGTCTGTCTGTCCGTATGAACGCACAGATCTCAGAGATGGTAAGAGATAGAGGTTTGACGTGTATGGGACATATGCTTTTTATGTCTGCAGGCAGATCAAGTTTATTTTCAATTTTGGCCACGGCCCCTCCCGCCCCCGCAATTTAGAAAAAACGTCATATCTCCCACAGTTTTGAAGATAGATGGCTTGTTCCTTCTGGACATATTTAGTTATTAGAATAACTTATCGATCCGCCAAAGGAATGAAGAAGATCGGATGAACGGTTTTCGAGTTATGATCAAAAGACTGTTCGCTGCTTCTGCAGCATCAAAATTTATGCTGATTTTCTTGGTACAGAGTATGTTATAGTCGGGCTTGACCGACTTTCTTTCTTGTTTTTTTTGTTTAAATACAACTATTTCCCCCAAAAAAAATACACCGAAATTTAAGTCAATTTTTCGTTTTTTTTCGTTAAAACCTCTGCCAAAAATCCAATTTTTACTTTATTGTTTTTTCCTTCGTCCAAGTTCTAGCTTAAAGACTTAAGTAAGGACGTATATTTTGCATTTGCACTTCAGATGATCCTCCTAGAAGTTATGCTGTCAACGCGGATGCACCTTTTCCCGAATGGCAGAGCTTTTGATATTTTGCTTCAAAAATTTCAGTGATTCCTCATTAAATGTGTATCCTTAAGACAATAAAAAGTTTGAACCAAATAATTCAGTTTTTATACTAAAAAAAAATTATTGAAAATATGCCGTTTTTTCCCCTACGAAACCCATGTAACCCCTTAACTGAAATAATGGTTCAGGTCTTTGTTAGTTTGCATTAGGGCTGCCCACAGCCTGCTTATGGCAGAGCAGTTCCCAATACGGCTGGTAAAGCAACGTAAGCATGCATACATTCGGCTAGAAAGTGATTGAACAGAAACGAAATTTAGTTTTAAGTGCTCTGTTTTAGACGAAGACCAAACACATTGTGGTAGAATGCCTGACAAATTTGGCAAAAATACCAAATTGCTGAAGCAAAGCATAATATGCAGATAAAGTTTATTTTCAATTTCTGAAAAAATTCGATAGAAAAAACGAAATTTCTCCCACAATTTAACAAATTAAAGGTTCCTTACTTCTACACAGAAAAAAACGAGAAAGCTAAGCTAACTTCGTCTGTGCCGAAGTTTTTATACCCTTGCAAATGCTCACTTAAATATTTTCAAAAAATACTCTTTTTTTCCATTTTCCGACCGATCGTTCGTATGGGAGCTATATGATATAATCATCCGATTTGGCCATAAATATGTAAAATTATGTGAAAGCATGTGAAACAAACAAGTGCAAAATTGCAGGATGCTACCATTAAAAACAAAAAAGTTTTTCAAACTAAAACTGTTTTTCAGACCCACTTTTCTATGGCAGCTATACCATATAGTTGTCCGATTTTGATAAAACTTGGTAGAATTATAAAAAAAAAACATATAAAACCTACGATTACAAAGTTTGGAGACGTTTCCATTGAACAGAAACAAGTTTTTGTCACTACAACTACCGACCGATTGTTCCTATGGGAGCCATGAGATATAGTCATCCGATCCGGCCGGTTCCGACATATTAGTAGTGTGCAGCAAAAAGAAGAATCTGTGCAAAATTTCAGCTCGATAGCTTTAAAACTGAGAGACTAGTTCGCGTAGAAACAGACAGACAGACAGACGGACAGAAGGACGGACAAAGCTCAATCGACTCAGCTCGTCACCCTGATCAAGAATATATATAGTTTATGGGGTCGGAAATGAACATTTCTATGCGTTGCAATCTTCTGGGCAAAATTATAATACATTTTGCAAGTGTATAAAAAGATCCAAAAAAGATCCACTTGGGAAGGATATGTCTTAAATATCCTTTTAATCATCCAGAGGAGCTGCAAAATCATCCAAATGATCATCATTTTTCATATCCATTGGATGATTTTTGGCTCCGTTGGATGATTAAAAGGATATTTCAGACATATCCTTCCCAAATGGATACCGGAAATCATCCAATGGATATTTTAAAATATCCTTTTTTTCTCTGTGTAGACATTTCTAGTAATTAAATACTTATATACATTATTCCATATTGAAATACTTATAGGCTTAAGAAAGGAACAGCCAGGAGTCCCCAAAGAACACCACCACGATACAAATTTCACAATCACAAAAACAATATGTAAGTATGTAAGTCGGTCCAGCCCGACTATAACATAGTCTGCACCTTCCAAAATGTGTATTTAACACACAAAGTGCTAAAGATCCATTTACACAACCTGATCGCTCAGCTGAGTTTTCGTCTGATTGGCTGTCAACTCGTGAAATCAGGCATAAACTCAGCTGAGTAATCAGACGAAATAGAACCGGTTCGAATTGACCTGACCACTCAGTGCTGAGTGGTTATAGGGTAGCCTGATTGAAGTGTGCGAGCGTTGCCACTTCCTGGTTTTCGATATACATCGATTCTTATCGATTTTTGGCTATCGGTTTGCTTTTTTGTTCATGTCAAATCAAGTCTTATTGAAATTAAACGGATCCTCATATTGCAGTTCACGCAACACAAGTTGGGCCACTTCTTGACCTTCTACTCGGCGTCGAAGCCAGTCACGGCTCCACATTGCTCGCTTTGTATACTTTATTTTTCTTTTTTGGTCATTCTTTTTCGCTTCTATGGTTATTTCGTCCTGCATTTCACTTAATTTTCAATGCGTCTTTATTCATTTCACTTTTTTTCTTCTTGTCTTACTCTTTTATGTAACAAAGAAACATTACAATGTTCAAATGAACTGGACAGTTTTCATGAACCAATGGTTCTGTAACTGACTCAACTGAGCTACTTATGCATATGTAAACACTGAACTGAGTTGCTCACCTGAGTTGCTCAGCTGGCGAACACTTAGCTAAGCGATCAGGTCGTGTAAATGGAGCTTAAGGTCTATAAAGTGCTGCCCATCCAGCCGGTGCTGCCCAGCATAAATGTTTGTTTTCTCTATTACTCGACTATCTCTCATCGAATCTTCATCATTTCTTCGGCGGATCAATAAACAATACTGATTACTAAAACTATCTCGAAGCAACAAACCTTATATTCATAAATTTTTGCTAGATATGACGTTTTTCTAGAATTTTTTCATAAATTGGAAATAAACTTAATCTGACTGCAAGTATAAGCAGTTTTTGTCCCATACATATCAAACCTCTATGTCTTACCGCCTTTGAGATCTGTTTCGACTCGGCTAATCCGGAATATTCATAATTTTTGAGGGAGGAGTTGCTTTCTTCTGGCTGTTACATGCCTTCCACAAACTTAATATACTCTGTGTAGCTTTGGTACAGAGTATAAAAAGTTCCCGATATCAGTGCCAAGAACAATCCAAAACGATATCAAAACTCGGTTAATCCCAAATTTTCTCAATCCAAATACGCGAAGGATTAACTAGGGTACGAATTTTTCAGTCCCAGTGGTTCCTGTCTTGATCCCGACTGAAGCTCGGCAGAGCTTTACTTTAGCTCCGTACGAGCTTAATTCATCCACATAATCGATTGATTTAAGACGGTTATCCAAAAAATTCCTTAGTATCAAGTCAGACGAGTCAAAAAGAGAGAGAGCTCTAGAACTCAACACTCTCACTGCAAAAAAAAACGTTTCAAAGCGATATGCTCTCACTGAGGAAAAAGGTTTCAAAGCGATGCGCCCCCACGGTAAAATGAGCTCCAGAATGTACTAAGCGCCGCTCCGACAGTAAATAGAGCTCTAGAAACGCTACAATGTTACTGCGAAAAAGCTTTTGAAAGCGTTGCGCTCCCACTGTGAAAAGAGCTACACAAAGTGATACTCGTTTCAAGGAGGGTTTTGAGCGCAAAATGAAAAGAGCTCTAGAAACGCTATACTCTCACTGCGAAAAAACATTGAAAAGGAGCTCCAGAAAGTGCTGAGCTCCGCTCCCTCAGTGAAGTGAGCTCTAGCAACGCTTCACTCTCACTGCAAAAAAAGGTTCAAAGCACCCACAGTGCTACAGTCTCACTGCGAAAAAAGCTTTTTAGGGCAAAGCGCTTTCACTGTGAAAAGAACTCCAGAAAGTGATACACTCTCACTGCGAAAGGAGTTTCAAAGCGCTCCGCTCCCACACTGAAAATAGCTTTAGAAACGCTACACTCTCACTGGGCTCAAAGTGCTCCAGAAAGTGCTACGCTACGCGCAAACCGTGAAAGAAACTCTAGAAACACTGCACTCTTACAGCCAAAAAGCGTGATGTTTCCACTTAGAAAAGAAATCCAATAAGTGATACACTTTAATTGCGAAAAATTCGATCCAAAGCGTTCCTGTCCCACTGTCATAAGAGCTCTAGAAAGTGCTATACAGATACTCTCAATTCATAAAAATTACACTCAGAAAGTTCTACTCATACTGTGAAAAGAGCTCCAGAAAGTGAAACAGTCTCACTGCGAAAAGAGCGTTTTCAAGCGATCCGCTCCCACTGTGAAAAGAGCTTTAAAAACGCTAGACTCTCTCTGCGAAAAAGGCGTTTCAAAGCGCTCCGCTAGCACAATGAATAGAGCTCTAAAAACGCTAAACTCCCACAGTGAAAAAAAGCGTTTCAAAGCCTAGAATGAATAGATCTCTATAAACGCTATACTCTCACTGCGAAAAAGTTTTAAGGCGCTGCGCTAACACTGTTAATAGAGCTCTAGAAACGCTTAACTCCCACTGCAGAAAAAATTTCAAAGCGCTGCGCCCCGACTGTGAAAAGAGCTCCAAAAAGTGACACTCTCTTACTGGGAAAAAAAGGCGTTTTAAAGCGCTCCGCTCCCACAATGAAAATAACTCTATAAACGCTACACTCTCACTGCGGAGAAGCGTTGTATAGCGACATTTACAAAGGATTTCCAGAAAGCGCAAACTCTCAATGGGAAAAAATTGGTTTTAAAAAGCACTCCGCTTCCTATGTGAAACAACTCTAGAAAGCGCTTCATCAGCGCTATTTGGAGCAGTCGATAGAAAAAGTGCTGTTGTGAAGTATGGGCTTTAGTGCAGGAGTAATTGAAAAAAGAGTTGAGCACTACCATTGATCGCTTTCCGAGTACTCACAGTGGTGCGCTTCGAAAAAAATTGCAAACAAAATGCTACTGCTACTTTTAAGTTCTCAAGTTAAAACTATTGATTATCAAATGGATCTGGTCCTGGACTGGATCTGGACCCTGGATTCTCTGGTACTGGATCTGGACCCTAGACCTCAAATTTTATTTGAGCTTAAAATGTTCTCAAAAACTGAACATTTCAACTCACAAGATTTTCCGTTCTCAAAAAAAAGTTCTTGAAGTGAGAAAATCCGATCATGATTAGTTTTTGACAACGAATGTGCTCATATTGAGACCAATGTTCTCGGGTTTTTCCCTCTGTGTATTAAATGAATGTTTTAAGGATCAAAATCTATAGCCAATTGATTGATTGGACAGAAATATCAGGCTAGTTTTAGTTTCAATTTGAGATTGATTTTGGATGTAGTTTCTTCATATCTGTAAGAGCCTTATAAGCTTAGAATTGAGTTATGATGATTTCGTGGGTTCGAAAAATGAAATAATATCATTGAAACGGTATCTTTTATGAGACATCAGCATTTCGGCTATAGCTGTGCACATCGTTATCGACTGCATTCCACTCCGCTTGTACTAGAATGCTGACAGGTGGTTTTATTTCCAGATTGTCCAAAGGAGTGTTCACTGTATTTTGACTGTCAATTGCAAATTTCAAAGCAGAGCACTAAAAGCTGCAAATTCCATCCCATAAAAGTCAATTCGCTACTTCTCTGGCATTATGTAAAGTCGTTGGCAGCGGAACTAATCAATTTGGCGGCCTCTCGCATAACAGTTTGACTTCATTTAAACACTTTCCCGAATGCAACACAGTTTTCCTTTCCATTCACTGATGCCAGCAGCAGAACATGTGGCCAATAGTACGAATTTGCGCATTGATATTTCTACTGCACTTAACCAGAGCTGAAGATTCGTTGGCTTTGGCAGAGAAAGAGGGGCTCCCAGCTCCCGGTCTAGAGCCCCGAATTTGGCATGGCAGTGAAACGGCCAATGGAAAGCTAGGCGGCTTTGCCATTCAAATCTTCTATGTGACCAATTTGATCTGCTCGGGCACTTTACTAAGTGAACGTCACTTCATCACGGCAGCCCATTGCTTTGAGAATCTGACGATGTCCTACTTTCATGTGGTCAGTGGACAGTCCATTGCACGTCAGTACTTCAGTGCCACCGAACAGAAAAACTTTGTCATACAGTTGAAGGTGCATCCAGATTTCAATAAGTTGCAATTCATTGCCGACATTGCTGTGGGCAAGACGATGAAGGTAATGAGGAACAGTCGGACTGGCTATGCAAGGATCTGTGCCTCCAAGCTTTATCCTCGCGAACGTGTCTTAGTGGCTGGTTGGGGCACAAACGGCTATGGAACTGGACCCGGTACCCGGCAGGCGCTGCGGACCATGCGGGTTACGATTGTGTCCAAAATGGATTGCGAACGAAAGCTTAACAAAGTGTTGCATCCGAATGTAATGTGCGCCTCTGGCTATAATGGACGTACACTATGCACTGGCGACTCGGGCGGCGGGTTGATCTTCAGGAACGAGGTGTGCGGTATTAACACTTGGACCTGGAAATGCGGCGACAATCAGAAGCCGGATGTCTATATGAGTGTGTTGTACTATGCCAAGTTTATAAGACGAACCTTGAGGGAAATGTCGTAAATACTGTCATTGAATACAGAAACATCCATACAATCGGGCTTAAAATCGTTCTAGCTTGACAGTCATACACCCTGTATCTGCAGTTTATCCAATTTATTTCTTATACCTTGAAGTTTTATTAAATGTGAAATATTTAAGGTCCTGATCATTTTCATACTCCAAGTATTTGCCCCCCTAGTCTATGCGCATTGGCTGCATTTGTTGTTGCTTTACGCATAACGATTCCAATGCAACTTCGAAGGTGTTTGTCTCTATGTCTCTTGCAGAATTGAACACAACTACAAATTATCATACGTTTGTATCTGTAACTTTCTGTAACTGCTGTGCCTCGAATGATTGCGTTTTCATACACTAGCAGCAAAAGTCAATAGCCGGTTTAATAGGCTATTTACACTAGGAGTGCGTTATACGTTAATAGCTAACAATCAGTTTTTTTTCCCATACAAAAAAAGCTGAATAACGCACTCCTAGTGTAATTCAGCTTTAATAGTTCGTTTTCTGGCGGCTCTTGTTGCTTCAGGCGGTATGACACTCTCAAAAATGACGTAAGCCCCGCGGGCGTAATAACACTCTTGGAGCGTCATAACGCCCGAGGGCGTTCTGTCAGCGGCCGCTATTACATACGCCCATTTAGCCGCCTACCTGAAATAAACACCAATTAAATTTTCAATCAACTTATAAATTTAACAAATTAAATAATTGCTTGAACCAACAATACAAACAAATGAAAAGTGTCATCAGCACAATGATTCACGGATGCATTGAATACATTGATTTTTGAACTTTTATGACAACCTCGTACTATAGAAGTTCTTAGCTTTAAAATAAATGTGCCCAAATAAATCTTTGCTATTTTTTGAAGCGCAGATATTTACAAAATTACCTAAATTTATTGGTGACAAGCTCGTCACATTTCATAATTCTTTTTACGGGGAAAAAGTCACTGCCTTTTAGAAGTGAAGAAATTTGAATGATATTGTCACTACATTCTTTTTACGTGTGATGTAATATAATAACGAATGAGCGTAATGGAACAACCAGTAAGAGCGAAGCTCTTTACGAGATATCATCTGTTTTGAAATTACATTTAAAAGAAAATATAAAGAAGTATCTTTTTTGAATTGTTACATAAATTTGTTGATACATATTTTTCATTTTAACCAAAGAAACTGTAATTAACATTCCTATTTTGACCATGCAATGACATTTTTCGAATGCATTTGTGGCAACCTTCCTATAACACCTTCCTATAAACATTTAAGTAACTTTTTCAGTATATTCGAGAAGGGTAACACTAAGAGATAGAGAGCTGTAACCACCACGCGAACGACGCGCCATTATTTATTGTTCAATGAAGTTTAATTTAATGAACCTAGCGTTTCAATTGACATTTAGTAAACTCAAAAATATAGGAGATAGCCAAGACAACCTCATCAATCCCTGGTCGCAATCCCACATAAGCTGCAGCCATCTCCTATGCATTTTACATCGATTTTTAAATGATATCATCATACTAACGATTATCTCAGCTTTAAAATAAATATGCCCAAACAAATCTACGATATTTTTTGGAGCGCAGTTATAAAAAAAATTACCAAAAGTGGCAAACTCGTCGCATTCCTATGTGTTAGTCACTGTTTTTGTCAGTGCTTTGGTCACTGTTGTAATCACTGTTAAGGTCACTGTTCGGGTCGCCGTTAAGCCACCACCACCAACACCCATCCATCCACACAACACACCTGTTGCTATGAATGTCTTTCAAAGGCAAAGGCTGCTGACTTAAGCTCTTGTACAGGCATCTTAAGCCTTCCTTGCTTATGAGACATACAGAGAAGTCTACAGAATACGTTCATTTCGCCAAAATCAATTAACGATCAATCACCGTTAATCACTTAGTTTTATGGCGTTGCCACTCTTTGCAGCGACACATTCGTCACTAGCGAAATGTTTGATTGCAAACCAGACTTGTGCTAAAACCTAACATAATGCAGTCATTGTTAGGTTGAATGATTTAGCTAAAAGTTATAATCAAATAATCAAACAATTTACCAGGTAGATAACAAACGTCAAGTCAATGTGGACCAACCGAAGTCTACATCTTACAGAGAGTAAACAAGAAAAACCTCTTCTCTCAACTGTGGACTCTTACGCTCATTCATTATTCACGTGTACCGCCTAAATCCCTCTCCCACTCTCTCTCTCTCTCACTCTCTCTCTCTTGTTGATTCCACTGTGACGTGGACAAGCAATTGTTTAAAAGTGGGTGGGTGGGGGGTGTCCGGAGGTTAACAAGTGACTAAACAAAAACATGCCAGCAGTGAAAACATCTCATTGACGGTAAACCAACGCTGCCATTTCCATACAGCTTGCACATGTTTCTGTGGCCGCTGCCGCTGTTAGTCACCTCAGCAGTAGCCGGGCCACATTTCCAACTACTTCTGCTCTTTCTCTCTTTGTCGCTAACTAAATCTGACGCTGCGTCCCCGTCCCTCCCTGTAGCTGGGCCCGGCCAGCGGCATTGTGAAGCGGCTTGCCACATTCAGTGTACATTTGATTCTCAACGCAACCGCGACGATCGTTTACTTTTACTCCCGCTCCGCTCGTCCAGAAGGTTCTACTCGTTTGCCGCGTGCGCTGTGTGTTTGTGTTTTTTGACATACAAAATCTGTGGCGTTAGCTGGTTCATTTGGTCAACAGAGTGCAAATTGTGAACCCTCGACAGTCTCGATATGAGGGAAATTGTTCATCTACAGGCGGGCCAATGCGGCAACCAAATCGGTTCAAAGGTGCGTATAATTAATATTCAATTAATGTCGCAGTGCACTGGGGCGACAGCTCTAGTCAAATTTATTTCCCCGTTCTTAACCTCACATGTTTAATTATAAAACAGGCAGAAAAAAGTACGTACGCTCTTTGCCCGAGTTACTCTCATCAGACCCACACCCGCTCTCTCTCGCACTCAGACTCTCACTGTTGCTGGTACTCGCGCATTTTTTCGTTCTCTTGTGTGCTTGATTTATTTTTCTTGTGTTTGTTGTTGTGCCAAAAGGGGGGCGGTTTATTACAGAGAAGAGAAATAAAGAAAAACAAGTTTTCCTTTGCTTGAGAAACTATAAAACTGCAAAGAAACAAAATAAACACGAAAGAAAGTCGGTCAAGCCCGACTATAACATACTCTGTAGCAACGAAAATACTTGCTCAGGCCTTAATTGTGAAGCTGCAGCAGCAGCTGAAAGCAGCGCTGCTACTGCGCTGCAGCAGCGAATAGTCTTTTGGTCATAACTCGACAACCGTTCATCTGATCTTCACCATTCCTTCTGCGAATCGATAAGTTGTACTGATTACTAAATATGTCTAGCAGAAACGAACCATCTATCTTTAGAACTGTAGGAGATATGGCGCTTTTTTCAAATTGTAGAGGCGAAGGCCAAAATTCAAAATGAACTTGATCTGCCTGCAAACAAAAGAAGTTTTTGTCCCATACAAGTTAAACCTCTATCTCTTACCATTTCTGAGATCTGTGCATTCGTGCAGACATGGCTATATCTATTCGTCTGTTGCTGCTGAATATGGTGTCGTAGATGCTTTGTTCCGGCTGTTACATACTTTTGCACAAACTTAATATACTCTGTGTACCTCCGGTACAGAGTACGAAAACCTGAAGAGGTCGACTAGTTTATCTTATCTGATTTTTTATCAGACAGCTCGCACTTTTCACAAATTGTAGCTTTGGCTTGTCATAAAATGTTTCGAATTAAGTCCATAAGATGGAATAGTAACCGAATTCCTTAGGCTAAATACTTAGTCAATGGTTTGTGATTCTGTCAGACAAAAACTTAGGTCATAACTTAGAAATCATGCTTCAATTTAGGCCAACACTTTTTGTCTCAGTGTACAATTTACTTTTTTAACTTCAACCACGGAAGTAAGTATTTTGAGATTTTCATGAAGGTTTGTCAGTCTGTCATTTCTATTGTTCTACATATTTTGATGGGGCTCATGTTTTGTGACCTTTTCAGTTGTCTTAATTAACAACTATCAAATGATCATTCAATGTTCCTTCCTTATAAGTCTTGTGCTATTTCTGGCACATTGTTTTTAATGACAAACAAATGAATTAAGTTACGAAAGACATTGCGTGAATACGTATAGTAACTGTGCTTTGTTGCCTATCTATGACACATTGAAATCTTATTTATGCTTATCAGTAAACTTTTTGCTCGGCACCTCAAATCAATGGGTTAAGTTTACTGTACTTTAAACATAAATCGATGATATTTCATGAGCTCATAACTGAAAATAGGTTCTACATATTGGTATATTCTGTACCAGAGCTACGGCAGAGTATATTAAGATTGTGCAAATGTGGCTAACAGCCAGAAGAAAGTACTTTAGACGCTGTAAAGCATATATATATTGTCTTAATCAGCATCCAAAACCGAGTCAATATGAACGCACAGATCTCAGAGATGGTAAGAGGCCGTGTTTTGACGACTTTCACGGAATATGTCGCTAATTTACCCTGCTGGCGATATTCAGTGGTTTCTGATGATGTTTTATCGCCATACACAAAACTGAGTTCATTGAGATAATTCACGTCGAAATTTGTGACAATTAATCCAACATTATCCTTCTCTGGAATTTTCCCATTTCAAAGGCCTAGACGGACTTACGGCGTAAGTAATGTAGCTTACGGCGCCACATGTTTCGTCAACGAATAACGTAAGTCTAGTGTGACCAGACCTTACAGTCAATCACGCAAAAAATGTAAGTTTCTGTTATTTTAAAATAAGTTGGGCGCTGGTCACACTACTTGATCAGCAAGGTTTAGTTTAAAAAAAAAAAAAATGGCAACTTCCCCTCATGCTACCAATTGATAGGAAAACTGAAAACCCTTTGCACTACAATCGTTGCAAATAGAATGTATTTGATGTTTTTTGTCTATTTTAGTTAAGCGATTTGAAACGAGCAATTACAACTGTAATTTAACTTCGGCCCAAACGATGTTAGTTTCACCGTCTCGCTGTAAATGTAACTTCAGTTGATCGCTGATGAGTTGCATGTCCAAGAAGGGCGACTTAACATTGTGTGGATCAATGCTGCGTCAGCTGCTCATAGCAAAATAAGGTCCACAGTCTGTTAACATGGATTCCACTTAAGTGCTGTTAAGCGTACAATTTATTCTTAGGTGCAGCATGCAAAATGTTAAGTGAAAGGAAATCGTTAAGCCTGCTCCTTCTTGCCATAATTTTTGTATAAAACTTATTGTTATTTTTGCACTGGCAACAACACAAATAGCGACAGAACATCAAAACTTTTTTGGTTTTCCATTTTTGGCGTCCTTAATCTTTCCAGGTTAATTTTACCCAATTTCATCAAAATCAGGTTTCATAACCGAACCGGTCCAAAACCGGAATGCCAATTTTTATTTTACTATGAACCCTATAATTGCTGAACCTGGCCCCTGAGGACTTTTACTGTTGTACTGGCGGATTTGAGCGAAAGAGTCTAACAATCATCAGAAAAGTTTAATCAAAGAATCTTTAAAAAAAAGGTTCAAAATTCCCATCCCGTATACGCCTCTGCTTATAAGATACTCGACTCAAAAGCAAATTAAAAGATTCAACAAATAAGAGCTTAACATTACTTTGGTGTAATTTTTTATATGTAGTCTATCAAATGAAAACTTAACAGCAAGTTAAGTATTATATTAACTTGTTTGAACCAAAACCCTTTCCCAAAATTCCTGAACCTCAAATTTTCGAACATTAACAATGGGTACATTTCGGTTCGAACCGGAGTTCACAACATTTTCTCCAATAATTTTTTCGAGCTAAATAATACTATAAGAAGGAAAGATTGTTACTCAATAATATGTGATCCATGATCAAGTACTTCTTGAACATTATGTGTTAGCTACTAGCTTGGCTACCGCTTTCTTGTATAAAGAACTGATTTATCTTGTCATCTATTCTTCCTCTTTAAATGAAAACATTGAGTATATCCTAAACACTCTTTAAAGAACACAGTTTCATTTCAGTAATAAGTTGTTATTATCAGATGTTTCTCCCCTAGGAATTGTGGCCACTTTTGGTATTTTCAAAAAATTGTTAAGGTTGGTCAGTAAAAAATTAAACTCAGAATTTGCCAAGGCAGGCATAGCAAACTCAGTGTGCGCAGGCGCCATCTTAAAAATTTGACTACCACAAACGTGCCAGGGTTGCCCAGTAAAAGAAAGGCATATGATGGGCGCGAAAATATTTTCAAATGTTGCATTAGATTTTGGAGTAGGAAATCTAAAATCAAAATACACTGAAAAAAAAAGATCAAATCGGCCTTCATCTGCAAAAAAAATCAATTAAAATATTAAATTTCACCATATAGTATCACTATTTGTATATCTAAATAATACTAATTCGTCCTAAATACATGGATCGATCATATCATCTTGATATTTTTTCAGATGAAGGCCGTTGTAATACTAACAAGAAAGAAAGTCGGTCAAGCCCGACTATAACATACTCTGTACCAAGAAAATTTGTCTTTTGATCATAACTCGAAAACCGTTCATCCGATCTTCTTCATTCCTTTGGCGGATCGATAAGTTATCCTAATAACTAAATATGTCCAGAAGGAACAAGCCATCTATCTTCAAAACTGTGGGAGATATGACGTTTTTTCTAAATTGCGGGGGCGGGAGGGGGCGTGGCCAAAATTGAAAATAAACTTGATCTGCCTGCTGACATAAAGAGCATATGTCCCATACTTGTCAAACCTCTATCTCTTACCATCTCTGAGAACTGTGCGTTCATACGGACAGATAGACGGACAGACGGACATGACTCGGCTGTTGATGCTGATCAAGAATATATATACTTTATGGGGTCGGAGATGCTTCCTTCTGCCTGTTACATACTTTTGCACAAACTTATAATACTCTGTGTACCTACGGTACAGAGTATAAAAATACCCATCATGAATCATAAATCATAAAAAAGTTTGAAGAAAATACCAAATGAATATGACAAGCTAACTACTAAGGCTAAAAAAGGGGGACAAAATACATGTTTGCATTAAATTAAAAGTATGGAAACGCAGGGTTTGCTGTTAATTCCAACCCAAATGCATAATTGCAGTCCCATTCTAAGTTAATTTGGCACATTTCCATTAACTCGCACAATTTGCCACGCCAATACAACTAACTGCCGCACAGTGCAGTCATTCACATTTGACACAGTTTCCTTTTCTTTTTTTTCTACAACAAACCGGGGGTATAATAATCTAATTCACATGTTTGAAACGCTGAAATGATAAAGATGAGTGAGTTCTTTTTGTCAATCTTAATGTGTAGAAACCAAAGATTGCTTAGTTGAATGGTATCTTTAAATGATCTTGGAATATGTGAAATGTGGTTAATATAGCTGATATTTTATACTTAAGTAGAATGCCTATCGCCACTCCACAACTCATTTGCAACTGCGTTTCACCAATTTACACGCCTCTGCACTTCATTTTTGTGTTACTTTTTTGGCGTGTATTTTGTGTTAATTAGGGCAGGACCAAATTTGCCCTGACAAAGCCTTGAATTTAGTGTTTCCCATATTCAACCGTGCAGCATTGTTTGTTGGGGCTTTGTTTATTTAAAGTTTATCTATTGCACAACGTGGAACAACAAAAAAGTATTATTTATGCAATTTGGCAATGCGGGCGCTTATCGGACACCATAGATTGTAAACTTTGTTTGTTGTTGGTTCTTTCATTTTTCCCTCCCTTTTTTTTGTTTGTAATATTAATACCGACCATATTTTGTTACAGACCATATTTATTTATGTATTATTTGTTTTATCGGACAACATTTTGTACTTTAATTGAATGTCCTTTTCTGATTAATTGGCTGTCAGTGTGAATTATTGTTACGAGCTAAAATAAATAAATAATAAATGGCAGCCAAAACAAAAACCAAAAAAATAAAATAAATCAGATTCAAGTAAATGCAGTGAATGGTACAATTTATGCAGCATAAATCGCATTTTAGTGATTTTTTTTTTAACTAATTGCAAGCCTGATAAAAATTCTGTGTGGGGAAACAAAGGCAAGGATTAGCAAACTGTTGAAATATTTACAACTGATATTAAAAATCGAGTGCGTTTAATTTAAATGGAACTGGCGCAGTAATTCGTGTAGATTAAACAGAACATTGGCAAAAGTGAAAAAAGAAAGGGAGCTTCTCTGAAAAATTAAGTTTGTATCAAAAACTGCAGAATTCCCTTGAAACTTTTTTAGCGGGAAAATTGTACGAAAACAGCCTCCCTTTTCTTGTTTGGGTTGCTCAGCGAACAGAAATGAAATTGGAGTACCTAAAAACCCATGAAACGATATACCAAGTGATTTTTTTTGGTTCATTTTACAATCACCCTGCAAAATAATTTATAGTCATTTACAACACTGGCGGATACAGCAGCGAAATTTTCCTCTATCCGCACTAGGGTTGTCGATATATTATCGATATATCAATATTTCTGTTAGACGATAAGGGTTATTCCGATACGATATTTTTTGTGCCGATATATCAGAATCAAAAATACCGTGGTAACACTGAAATCAGCCGTTCGGTACATACGTGTTAAACAGAGCTGATATTTTGCTTAGCATTTTAAGACCGTAGCAATGGCCATTGCCTTTTAGGGAGAGTAAAGGCCCAAGCCACTCGGAACAATCGGCTGTAGATTCCCAGTCGCTGTTGTATAAGCGCTCCAATCCAAATTCTATATTGAAGAATAAGGAAAAGTGCAATGTGAAATCAGTGGTTGCACTAGAAACCTACAGCGACCATTGAACAGACTTTGACCAACTAACTATAGTGAAGTACACAGAAAAAAAAGATCACGATATTTAGTAAGAATCGGGTATTTTTCATCATCGAATCGGCCTTCATCTGAAGAATACCCAGTCGATATGATCGAAAATATCACTCGTACATTTGAACATATCAATGTGAAATGTTTCAGATCAACAATCTGATATTTGTTAATATCCCTGATATATTTTTATAGTATACAATGCAGTATTTTCACAATATCTGTACGTCATGGCTGAAATATTAAATATATTTTGTATAATATCAAAGGGGTATTAATGTATTAACAATGGTGTATTTAATAATATCAAAGTTATATTTTTGTCAAAGATGTTTTTGAAAAATAATTAGTGACTTTAGTTGGCTCGGGGTCCCGAAAAGTTGCGTTTGATCCAGCAACTTATGCATTTATATACACCAAAAAGAGCTGGTTGCCTACACAGTACTGCTTTATGAATCTCCCGATTCAACCTTTAGTAGGCTTTTCGCTAATGACTGTCGCTGTTTGAATGTCTCTCCATGCGCTCACCGCTTTAAGCAGTTGGGAATTGCAATCAGCAATGAAAGTAAAAACAGACAAATTGTAAGAGTATTCGCTGCCTCGCTAGCTGCGGCAGAGACATGAACATTGTTTTTGGCTTTTCGAGTTGGACTATAGCTGTCTCTCTTTGTTTTAAGTAGCTCATTTGTCTCTTTCTGCCCTCAGATTTTCGATGTCTACTTTGATCTGAAATCACGTCACTATGGTATTTTTCATATCACTGTGAGAATTTCGCTTATTAATATAATATTTTTAGTATCAATGTAATACTACAGCATCATATTGATATTAAATAGTAACTCTTGGATATTTAAAAATTGATATTTTTGAAATTATATTGGAAGATCAATTCGATATTTGATCTTATTTTTTTCTGTCTATTTAGTTCCAGAGCAACAGGTTTTGTTAAATCGTTTTCAAACCATTACTTTTTAAAAGTTAGCACCAAGCAAACTGTTTATACCTGTATGCACAATATATGGAAAATAAATCATTTATTTGCTATTATCCAGTAAGCAACATCTGGTAGTCTTTAAGCTCTGTACTCTGAACATCAAAAAATGTATTTGGTCACAGTATTAAATACATAATTTAAAACATTATGCTTTTGCTTTGATATTTGAAAGTGATTCTTCTTTTGTGAAGTATTGTGTCAGTATTACGAGACCTAATGACAAGAGTTATCGAAATAAAACTTCACTACTAAGTTACTTTGAAAACATAGATTAATTTAAGAAAAATAATTCAATCATATCTTCAAGTTATGCTTTTGGAAAGATCAGATAGAACGACCACTTGCACTGGTGACGTTCTTTAATATATTTTCCGGGCTTGTGTAAGCTTTTGGAAAACAACGATATTATCGATATATCGATGTTTTTTGTTCTCGAGATATCAAATATCGATATTGAAAATCTAGATTTTTGATATTATCGATATTGATATTTTGAAATATATCGACAACCCTAGTCCGCACTTCAGGTATGCGTGTTGGTGGCTGAATGTCCAATAATGTAAATTTAAAATTAACAATCCGCAAGCGATATTCGCTTGTAAGTCGATTCATGATTAAGTTATAGACAAAACTGAACATGTTTGACAGTAACATGTGATACGAAAACAGCTGAGCTGCCAAAAATAGTGGTGCCAAAAAGAAAGTTGCTTCAAAATCACCCTTTATCACGAATGCGTTGAATAAAAACTTATTTTTATTTATTTTATTTACTATTTTTCTTCTTTTTATTTTTAGTGCCATTTTCTAGATTAATTTTTCGATATTTTAGAGCGAATTTCTGAATGTATTTTTTTAAATTTAGATAAGAGCGATTTACTAACTTCAATGGTAGTCGCCCTATTTTAAGACATCGTGCCATGTATTTCCTCTCTTAATTCAATGGCAAATCTGCCCTAAATTTGAGAAAGTTGTTTTAGTCAAACAACGAGAAAAACCATTCGTTATATAAGTAAAAAAGAACTCAGAGTTTCCAAAAATAAGATTGTATTATCTAAAAAAATTTTTCGGTTTTCGGTTTAAGCCTTCCAATTTGTGTTTCTTGTGCTTTTGAGTGTGCCAAACAATTTTCTGGTTCTAAATTGGTTCCGAACTAGAGTAACCCATAGTCTGAACAAACTAAGTTTTGATACTGTCCCGAATCAAAATCGATTCATAATAAGGTTTGGGATCGGGTTAGTTCAGTGGTTCACTGGTATTCCGAGAATAAGATTCTTATGACAGCGTAGATGTTCAAGTTTGAACTGGCTGCAAATCGATTTTAACATTTGAACTAGTACAGACTTGGTCGGAACCAGTTGGAAAATGAGACACCAAATATCCAGTTCATGGCTTAAATAATATGTGAGAAAGAAAAGTCATACATTAAAGTATCAGCCTACACACCAAATTTCAATTTTTTAGCTTAAATAACATCTGAGATATGGTTGTGAACCACTATTGAAACGGTTCGAAACCAGTTCCCAGCCAATAAAGTATCCAACTTGCCAAGTATCCAATTTCAAGTTCACTTTCGAACCGGTTCAAAACCGGACTTAAACCAGTAAAATATGAATCTCCACATAACCAACCCAGAAACCAAATTTGAAGTTCGTAGCTTAAATAACTTCTGGAATATGGCTCTAAATTACTTTGGAACCAGTTCCACTTTAAAACCGTAAAACATTCAACTCCATATTACCAACTTACATAACAAATATAAATTTCGAAGCTTAATCCACTTCTAAGATCACTTTTGAATCGGTTTGAAATTGGTTCAAACTCTATATTACCCACCCACGGACCAAATATAAAGTTCGTAGCTGAATCAACTCATGAGAAATGGCTGTACCTACAAATCACTTTTGAACTGGTTCGAAACCGGTGCTGAACCAATAAGATATCGCACTCTATATAACTAAATTTACTACCAAGTTAAGTTTATATCTGAAATAACTCCAGCGATATTGCACTAAATCAATTTTGAATTGGTTTAAAGCCGGTTCCGATCCAGTAAGATATAGAACTTTATAATTTTAACCTTTATACCAAATTTGAAAGTCGCAACTTAAATAACTTCTTAGAAATGGCTCTAAGTCACTTTTGAACCGGTTTCACTTGTGATTTTTCTATCACAACCGCTCACCTCCGGCTTGTGTGAGTTGGCACCAGTTGGTCACACCAGGCTTCTTAATGTCTTTCCGCACCTGGTCTGCCCATCTAAGTTTCGGTCGTTGCAACTTTCAAGGCAGAAATGTAGTCGGATGATAGGAATATTGAGTGGTCTATGTACAATTACCGGAGATGTATGGGATCACATGATTTTAAATAGATAATGATTGAGCCTTTAAAGCTACTTTAATGGTCTATGTTTTGGTCTCCCTCAGTGAAACCTAACTTAACCGAAACTCAGAGATAAAACGTATCCCAAGCAACCGATTAAAATACCCAAATTGATTAGTAAAAGGACCTTAAGTCCGATGTTAAACCCCATCTGGGGTCAGCCGGAACTATATACCCTGTATCATTGTAAGAGCTTTACACCTTAAGACTCGTCAGTGAACTGAACTGAACCGAATGTCTTGGCTAAGTGGTTTTCGGTTCGGTTCAGCAGTTACAAAAGGACCTCTGTTAAGCTTTTGAGCTGGTTCAAAGCCAGCTTACCTATCCCTTAAAACTTTCTCTTTAATTTGGTCATATGCCTTGAAGAATCTTCCTTTTTTGCCTTTAGCCACACTGAAATTGATCACACATAGGGCAAGGAGGCATCCAGGGTGGATGGCTGGCAGGCCGTCTGGCATGCATGCCTGCAAATTTATTTCATATAGCCAGCAGCGAACGCTCTTTTTTTTCTCTCAATATTTACATAAACCTAATTTTCCCTAAATCATGTTGTGCACCATAACAAAGAAAATCTATTTACGACATCGACGTCTTCACCGCCCAAAACGAATGGGAGACAAAGCGAAAAGTGAGAAAGTATGACTGAAATTTATGAAAGCCATTGCCAAAGCCAACGCCGAGCAACAGACAATAAAATTAAAGAGCAGAACCCAAAGCAGAGCCAGCCACGTAACGTGTGGCGTGCAACCCAACCTGGCCCGAGCCATGGCATGCAAATGCCCGCCTCAGGATACATTTATTTAGCTCATAATGGCAGAGCATCCACATCATCATCATCATCATCGTCATCGTAGCGCCAAAATAATGCTGAAAATTGAATTATCGATAACGTTGGGTTTAGTTGCACAGCCATAATTCCTTTACTGGTTACACGATACATGGCAAGCGAACATCCTGGGGAATTGTTAGAGCTGCCTGGTGCTGTGTGGAGCTGGGTGACGACATGGCATTATGCGCCTGGCACCAGGCAAATGCAATTTTCCTGTGGATCCATTGAGGTGAGACAAAGGCAATTGGTAATTCAGTTGTAGAATATTCCGATTATTTCTGAAGTGTTGCATGTTTTTGTTTAAGCCTGATTAGCCATTCACATGTTGACGTTTTTCGTAATAGGTCAGAAATGACTACCAGTTTCTCTAGCGAAGACCCAGCATGGTCATGCCCTCAAAGCAATTACCCTGGCATGCAACAAGCCACAAAATACAACAAAACTATATACCAAAAATATGGAAAATAGAACAGAAATAAACAACTTTTTTTTTGTTGTACAAAGTATTTTTCAATTTACATAAAAATGCGTTTATGCATACCAAATGAGGTTTACACAAAAGCCACTCCCACTTACACGAAACACAACATCCCAGGCAACCTTGCGCCTAGCGTTATGCAATACACGAGGTGGAACCAAATGGTTTTGTAACGATGAAAATTTTAAAACGATTTTGATTGAAATATTTGTAGCGCGAATTCAAAATTCGTTTTGCTTTCAGTTATTCGTTTGAGAGTATTTTGCACAAAATTATACAAATAAACTTCAATTCGATTATGAAGAAACGAACAGCTTAACAAGTTCATGTTTAACTCTAACAGATAAAATGTTTATGCGTTTATAAGCTATTCAAATGCTATAATAAGTGTGCCCATTTTTGCATTCGATTGTTAGTGTGACCATTCAAACAGTTCGATTAAAGATGGCATTTATCCAGACCCGTCGCCGTCTCGAACCAAATTGATTGTTGGAGTCGAAGTCAAAACGCCTGCTAAGAGGCAGAAAGTTAAAGCTTAGTTTCATTCAGGGAATAGTTGGTTAGGGAAATTTGTTAGGAAAATGGGTTGACAAGATCTTAGAATCCTAGTTGGTACATTAAAGCTAGAAAGGAAAATCAATACAGCCTAAAACAAGGTCGTCCAAAAACATAAGTGAAGCAATAGTTCTCCGATAATTTACACAGAGAAAACAAGAAAGAAAGTCGGTCAAGCCCTATAACATACTCTGTACCAAGAAATTTTGTCTTTTGATCATAACTCGAAAACCGTTCATCCGATCTTCTTCATTCCTTTGGCGGATCGATAAGTTATTCTAATAACTAAATATGTCCAGAAGGAACAAGCCATCTATCTTCAAAACTGTGGGAGATATGACGTTTTTTCTAAATTGCGGGGGCGGGAGGGGGCGTGGCCAAAATTGAAAATAAACTTGATCTGCCTGCAGACATAAGAAGCATATGTCCCATACACGTCAAACCTCTATCTGTTACCATCTCTGAGATCTGTGCGTTCATACGGACAGACAGACAGACGGACGGACAGACGGACATGGCTATATCGACTCGGCTGTTGATGCTGATCAAGAATATATATACTTTATGGGGTCGGAGATGCATCCTTCTGGATGTTACATACTTTTGCACAAACTTATAATACTCTATGTACCTACGGTACAGAGTATAACAAGAAAGAAAGTCGGTCAAGCCCGACTATAACATACTCTGTACCAAGAAATTTTGTCTTTTGATCATAACTCGAAAACCGTTCATCCGATCTTCTTCATTCCTTTGGCGGATCGATAAGTTATTCTAATAACTAAATATGTCCAGAAGGAACAAGCCATCTATCTTCAAAACTGTGGGAGATATGACGTTTTTTCTAAATTGCGGGGGCGGGAGGGGGCGTGGCCAAAATTGAAAATAAACTTGATCTGCCTGCAGACATAAGAAGCATATGTCCCATACACGTCAAACCTCTATCTCTTACCATCTCTGAGATCTGTGCGTTCATACGGACAGACAGACAGACGGACGGACAGACGGACATGGCTATATCGACTCGGCTGTTGATGCTGATCAAGAATATATATACTTTATGGGGTCGGAGATGCTTCCTTCTGAATGTTACATACTTTCGCACAAACTTATAATACTCTATGTACCTACGGTACAGAGTATAAAAATATATGAAGGCTAAGGATCAGAAAAGTTGAAAGAAGTTCAAAAAAGTTTAGTGTCATATTTTACTCCCAAATCAATGGTCTCAACGCGGCTCGTTGTATGGAGGAATTTGATATATCAGACCGTAACGCATTTGTTTAGATTAAGCGAAAGTAAGTTGTGGATACACCATGATCTCACCCTATCTAGGTTATTTTGAAAAAGGCGACCATCATTTAAGTTTTTGATAGATCGCAAACTTTTAAGAATACAGCATACGCCAGAAACCCATAGCTAGGAATATTCATACAAATATCATTAACAAATATAATGAAAAGTAAAGACACAAGCGTAGTCCCTTGTAACTGGCCTGAAGTAGACACAAATGGACCAGCTGTTAATTCTGTAATCTCTGCAAGTCCGGTGGTCTGAGAAGGAATGAATCCAACATAATTAGGAGAAATGAAATCCGAGCTTAACAAGCCTCGCAAGTACTGCATGACGACAAACTTTATCTGACAGCGTTTTTCAAAGGAACAGATGCAACAGTTACTAAATACCGCTAAATTAGATGTGGTCGAATCAGATTTGGCTGATTCGAGTAAAGATACATCTTTACAACAAAAGACGAGACCGTAAGTTAAAGTCGGCCCTGCCCGACTTCGATATACCCGTTACTCAGGGCAGTTAGTGTTTAATAACCTTATGCGGCTCAGATAAGTATGCAACGTTTTCTTAACTCTGCCACTTATTATCTGATCTTTATGAAAATTTGTGAGATTGTAGATATTGGCCATATACTTTACACTACAGGGTGCGCCATATAAAGTGTCGGTATGGCAACACTGAATAAATATAAAAACAAACAACCGATTGCTATATGTTGATCTTGTTCCTTTAATTTGGTCCTGTACAATTTATTTCGACTACTTTTTGAACACAACATCAATCAAGTGGCCGCCTTTATTGGCCACAACAAAATGTGCCCTTTTTGCGGCATTTTCCATCACTTTTTCGAGCGTCTCAGTCGATAAAGTGGCGATTTCGGCACGAATGTTGGCCTTAAGCTCTTCAATGGTCTGTGGATCGCTGGCGTAAACCTTGCTTTTTAAATAGCCCCACAAAAAGAAGTCTGGGGCGGTCAAATCTCGAGATCTGGGTGGCCAGTCAATATCGCCTCTTTTTGATACCAGGCGTCCAGGTCACTTTTTGGTCGTGTAAAGGTATTTCATGGATGCGGTGTGGATTTTCCGTGCCCCATATTCGACAATTTTGCTTATTAACACCACCAGAAAGCGTGAAATGGGCCTCATCGGTCATCAAAATTTGTTGAGTTGAGTTAGCACAATTGAACGATTATTTTCGATGAACAGCGTCACTATTTCGGCACGTTGTTTTGGTGTGAAGCGTTCCATGGTCAAAATTGTACTAGATTGATGTTTCCAAAACATGTCTAACAAAAGCAATCGTTTGGTAAATGTCAAAGTTATTCAGTGTTGCCATACCGACACTTTAGATGGCGCACCCTGTACACTGCAAAATCTAAGCACAATATGTTAAAAAATTTTGTAGATATTCAACAGACAATACTATTCTATATTTATAATTTGGTGGCTCTATCGCGTCTAGTCTCTGAGATCATGGCTGAGACATGGCTATATTGACTCTACCATTGATGCTGATCAAGAATAAATATACTTTGTCGGGTCGGAGATGCTTCCTTTTTTACATTTGCATGACTTTAGTATACCCTTTTTACTCTTCGAGTGTTTGACTACAATCCATATATCCAACAGCTTCAATATATTGCTAAGCTTGGCAATAGATCGGTAGTTAAGTACCTCACATTTGACATCTGTCAACAAGCCGGCCTGCAGAAAGTGACATTTAAAGTATTGTTAAAAGCGGCTCACAAAGCTCACCAATACAATTCTAAGAAAGAAAGAAAGAAAGATAGATTGCCAATGTTCAGAAGGTAGAGTTATTTGTTCAAAAATATTCAAGAATTACAATCTTGGAATCGATCTGAATTCTTTCTCAGTTTAGTGATTTTAGGCGAAGCGAGTGGGGTAAAGAAACTGAGAGAGGAGAGCAAGCACATTTGAGGGAATCTGCTCTCACAGTATCGTTTTTTATGGGAGAGGAGTGAATGGGGAAACTACCAAGCGGAGAGCGCCATTGATTTTAACACACATGTTGCTTTGAAATTCCCAAACTGTTATGGCATTGCTGGCATGGCGAGACGCCTGTTGGACTGACAGTTTTGTGTTCCTGGAGCTGGCTTAAATTTGATACATGGTTTAATATGTAATTTTCTATGAAATAAATTTAAACAAAATTGAAAAAAACAACTGATTTTAAATTGTTGTATGAGTGGAATCTGCAAGGCATTTGAGTTAAGAGTAAACGATGATGAGTTCTTGATACTGATATTGAAGCTCTTGGATAAAGAAAAACGGAATCAAAAATTCACACTTGGACAAGAATTTCGCTCTTGGATTAAGAATTTCCATTTCTATCGATCTTTTGATATCAAACATGCTTGATCCAAGTATGTGTGTACTGGAATAGCCACATTATCACACAGCACCCAAAAACGCAAGGATGCGGCCGAACTCCTGGTCCAGCCCTCGCATGTGTGAACCGGGAGAAAGGGTGTACGCGTAACCCGCAGCGCAAAGTGCTGCATGGGTGGCGAATGCCGCTTCGTTGCACAAACTGATTATGAATAAACAAAAGGGAATTTTTATAAATATTTTTCACAAACTCTGTTGCCGTTGCCCAGCATTTTGTGAGCTGATGGAATATAAAAATTACATATTTATGTACATCTTTGTGCTTCGTTACGCTTTGCTTTGAGCATCAACAATGCTGAGCTATAAAAAACACACACACAACAAAAACAGTATGGAAATGCGCATAAATAGAAATTTGATACACACACACACATGGAAGGAGCCAGGCACGGTCCAGGATATCACACACAAAAATACACAGTGGAGACAATGCCTCTTTGGGGTGGTGTCCAATGCGCCAGCTGCACTTGTGGCCATGCCATAAGCCGCTTGGAGCGACTGAGCCGACAGGTTTACCAGTGCCAAAGGTAGACACACCAGCAACAACCGGCTATTTGTTATTTATTTAACACTTTTAAAAAGCATTCCGCTCTTTGGCTCATTAATATCTCATGTTGTGCGAATGGGCTGGGGCTGGCGTATGTGTTTGCCGCTTCATTTTCAACATTTTTTCAATTACTTTGGTAATTTTATATTATTGTAATTATTGTGTCCGGCACTTGGCCAGAAAGCCATGCCCATTAAAAACATGTTGTGCTCTTGTAATCTGGTATTTACAGCATAAGTTCAACATGCGGTGGCGGAGCCCCATCAAAGATATGAACTTTACCCCTCCAGTTTTTAACGCAAAGTAAAAATGTACATTTTCCGGTGCACCAACCACAAAATGTGTGTCCCAGCGAAATCTAATTAACCAAAAAACAACTCGCACACATGAATTATCATCCATTTTGGCTGTTTTGGTTTGTGCAAATTCCGTTGACAAACTGTGCCTACAAACACGCCAAATGGCATGGCAAACAGAGACCGAACTAAACTATATTTCAAATATATATTGCTATGCAAATACGCGCCAAACCTCATTAAAAACCAAATGCGGTCAAAATATTTATCATTTATGCGTGGGTCCTGGCGTATGCTGCACGTCCTTGAAACATTAGCGGCGGTCTCATAATTCATGGCAGGTGGATGCACAATTTGGTGTGGAAAGAAACTCTAAAACCACCACAATTTCACGTACAACTGAGCCATATGAATGGTCTGCAAACAGCGAAATCTATGCATAATAATGGTCCCCAATGCATATCTAACCGAATCGGCAACAAATATATGCAATCATAATTGAAATTTGTGGTTTATCAAGAATCGGACCAATTATTTTGGCTACATTTATCACAAACTGTATTTTATTTGTATACGTTGATAAATTGTATCATTCTAAATATTGGTGGTAGAGCCTAAGCCAAGTTGGGTGATAATTTGAATGTCCTTTTACTCCATTTTTACTTTAACCCTTCTTTTTCATTCAAAATAAATAGTAAACAATTATAGTTAAATCTACACAATAACGCACGAATGATGGGTGCTCCTTATTAGAACTAGTCTAGTGAGTAGTGTTTTGGACACAGTTGTTGTGTTCGCTGTGTTGGTCACTGTTTTCATCACTGTGGTTACCTTTTTGAGGTATTGTTTTGGTCACTGTTTAGTTACGTTTTCTGTTACTGTTTTGATCACTGTAAAGGTAAAAGGCAACATACTTGCCATCTACACCACCGGCCTTTATGATTGCTAAGTGCTTAGCTGAATACTGTACTGTGATTTGTAACCTTGACGCGCTTGAGGTAGATGGCCGTCTGTGTTGAGATGTCGACTTTAGTGTTTAAGTACCTTAAGTCCCAATATCGATTCCCAGAGAAGAAAGGTTAAGTCATAAAAATCAACTTTTTTTTAAAGATATTTAGACTGTTATTCTTTATAGAAGCCCACAGAAAACGGATTTACAAGTTTGTTTCCCAAAAAGTTAACTCAAAATGTATTTTAGGTAGTTCTTACTTTAAACTGGATATTACAGCAAAATATTTATACATCGATATATCGAAATTTTTGTTAAAAAACTCGATATATCATTTTCTAATCTTAGTTTTTCGTGATATTTTATCTCCATATTTTAAAATCAGCTTTTTGAACTAAAAAGTAAACACACCTTGTATACAAAACTTTCTGCTACAATTGATGTTATGAAGATTTTCTTAGCTACATCTTAATATAATGGCTAAAAAGGTGCTACAAATCAAAAAAAAATATTAAAAAAAAATAAAGAAAAGTTAACTTCGGCTCGGCCAAAGTTTGTATACCCTTGCAGCACGTTTTTTAACTAATTTGAAGGACATGTCCAATAAGACTACTTTTCTGAGTCTTCTTTTGTATGACATCTATACCATATAGATGTCCGATTTCAACCAAATTTGGCAGAATCATGGAGAAGCATAGAAAACTAGTAAATACGGAGTTTGGAGACGTTTGCATTAAAAGCAAAAAAGTTTTTCTCACTAGAACTAGTTTTTGGTCTGATCGTTCTTATGGCAGCTATATGTTATAGTCATCCGATCCGCCCGGTTCCGACAAATGTGCAGCGTATTTGAACCAGAAGTCTTCGTGCAAAGTTTGGTGGCGATAGCTTTAAAACTGACGGAGAAGATAGCATAGAAACAGACGGACAGACGTACAGACGGTCAGACGGACAGATGCGTTACAAACATCTGGACAATTTCAATATACCCTCTGCAAGGGTATAAAAATCCATTTAGAATTTTGCACATAATTGTAGGGCAGTGTTCTCACGTTACACTAAACGTGGCACAGGTGGGTCGCTGTGACTCCGGTGCATTCAACAAAAAGCCAAATGCATGAGCATTCGTAAGGCGTCCTTACACCGAGCATAATTCTTGAGTAAAGCAAAATGCTAAATAAATTACGTGCATGAATCGTGCATAAAACTATTTTTATTTCGTTATTCGTTCTTGACGTAAAACTAAATTTGCTTACGTGCATTGCTCTAACATATAACGCGTTGCATACTTGTCTGCGCTTTCGAAAAAATCCAACTTTTGTTATAAAATTGGGGTAGGCATGCCTAATTTCCGCTAGATGAGAAAATTTTAAATTTTTTTTCATATTTTCAAGTCGAAAACTAGAAGCAGAAAATCGCGATCCCCAGTTAAGCTACGGAATTGCTGAATTGAGGAACCTTACATTTTTTGTAATCATGTCAGTAGAATTGTATCGTTTTCAGGGCTGCAAGCCGGTTTTGAACCGAACCGGTTCGAGCCCGGAATTCCGACTTTCAGATTACTGTGAACCGAACCTCTTAAGGCATTGAAGCTGAACCTGAACCTGTTCTGAACCTAAAATTCGGTTCAGTTCAACAAATATGATAGACATGAACAAATTTTACCTTTTCCCTAGCGACATCTCTTCTGTTATCCTGATGGCTCTGGCAGACTTATTCTTACCATTGACAGAAATGTTCCAAATTACAATAAGAATTACCCCACCTATTTCAAACTCTGTTTTTTTTTAAAAACCTCGGCTGCAAAACTTATTGAATGATTCACAAAATAAGAGCTTAACCTTACTGTGCATAATTTTTCGTACTTAGTCTACGAAATTGCTAGATACAAACCTGAATAGTAAATTATATTTTCAATAATCCCATACCAACTCAAAATCAATGGAATTCCCTTACATTTTATGTCGCTTTTAGGGGCTGGGCTGAACCAAAGTTCGAACCAAAACCTTCTGAACCTTAACCATTCGTGAATTTTAGTACAAACTCGCGAACCGAAGCTCCCAAAATTTCTTATTAATCTTTTAGTTTTTGAATTCTACAAAATTCAGAATTTCCTCAATTCAACAACTCCTCATCAGGTCAACTGGGGCTTGTGAATACCCTAAATGTAAATAGTTCAATACTAAGATGACGCTATTAAGCTCATTTTCGAAGTCGGGTATGACCGTTATCGGCTCCAGTTAAGAACAAGAGGGGCACAATATGATGCTACCGTGACTGACGAATCACTATATCGCTGTAAAGTATCAAAGAGTACTAAAAACAGAAATAATGTAATCAAACCAACCAAAATGCCATATGCCTAGTATCAGCTTTTCCAATTACTCTTCCAACTTCTCTTCAGGTTCATTTAGTCTCTGTCCCAAACAGATAAAATCCGTAATTTCTCATACACACACTTGAACATATTTCAATCTTATCACTCCAGACCGAGTATAGAATTTCATTTTGAATTTATTTAGCAAACAATGTTAATTGGATTTTTTTATGTACACACTCGTTTGTGCGCTCAATGTGCATATATTACTTACCACTTTGCCATTTGGCCGCCAAATGGCAAATAAAATACATAACATACAAAAATACGCACAATAAAAAAAATAACCAATATTGAGCAAACAATCCGATGATCAAATGACCAAAGCAAAAATTCACGCTTGGCTGTAATAAAAATTTATTTAAATGTTCAAACATAAAAACGTTGTGATAGGTTAAGTTTTATCAGCAAGTGCAGTCATCTCGGTCCACTTGAATAAATATTTTGAAAAATATTAATAAAATGGATGGTGAAGCGGCGCTTAAGAACAACAAACTATTATTTTCATTATTAATGCGATGTGATTCATTTGACTAGCACTTAATGAAAGCAGAACAACCGACCAGAGCAGAATGTAAATAATCATAGTTGCACACGATGGGAAAAAAAGCTGGCACATGTTGCATGAAAATATTTACATGACATGAACAAAACCGCGCCCCTGATGTTATGGCCAAAAAGAAAAAACAGGGTTAAGGGAAAAAACCTGCATGATATATGAGGATATATGAGTTGGATGGCAATCTGCTATTAAAATATGAACTTTTGTGAATTTAATTAATTTGGCAGTTTTTATGGGGCAGCTGTTTTTTTTTTTGGTGGGGGAGTGTATTAAGAAAACAGTTTACTTAATAGATAGATAGATTTTATTCGTAATTTTTGACCCAGAATATGATGTTTACCACACATGTAAATAGTAAACTAAAGGATGCTAAAATGGCGATAAACTCGACCTGGAAAGCTTGCTAAGCAGAACAGATGTAAAACCCAGCTGCAAGTACAAAGTTTTTCAAGCAACGGTATCAGCAATCATGTGTTATGCGGCGGAAATATGGGGATACGTACAATTTGAAGATGTTGAACGCCTGTTAACCTGTTACATACATAGAACAGTTTCTTCCAACACAATACAACATACACGCTGAGGCGTCACTTCACATATATATTAAAAACGATGCAAATGCCGGAACTTAGACTCTTCAAAATAATTGCCAAACACCTCTTAAACGAAAGGTCTCAGTTTTTTGAGAATTGGATCTCTATCTCCAATGCATGTGGCGTAGGACTAAACTTAGATAACATTGCAACATGGAGTGAATCGTTTGATCAAATAATAAGTTTAACTTGGGAAACCGAACGGCAACAGTTTATACAGAAAGCTGGTCAATCTGTTGGAAGGCTAACCTACAAGAACTTGTGCCATAACCTAGCACTTACCAGGTACTACTTTGTGGACACTCCTCGCGTCTACAACATTGGAAACATATTTAAGGCCAGGACCGAAACATTAAACCTGAATTACAAACCCTACAGAACTGGACTCGGAGAAATTTGCGGCATATGTAACATGCGCGAAAAAGAAGACATAAGGCATTTTCTAGCAAGTTGCCCTATTGTAAAAGAGATACGATTCCTGCACTTCCACCGAACATCAATCGCAGAGGAAGACATTGTCCGTATTCTTAACGGGGAAAATTGGATGGCATTAGCGTCTTACTTACGTGATGCACAACGGTATCGGGAAAGGTGCCTAGATGGTGATTTTTAATCATAAACGAAGGTCTGGAGTGACGACTTCTTGATGAAAGATCCACTATCTCGTGTCGAGCGGGGCTCGTCGCCGAATACCAGATAGTTTGTCCTCAGTAACACAGTTGGCTGAGCTCACTTTACGAATATATGCATTTATACATTAAATTCGTTTATAATTAATTTCCTATAACTAAAGGCCTTTTCTACATAATCTGCTAGCATGATCCAATTGAAGGGGTCCTCGCCGTTTAATAAACATATTATCTCCTGCTCCGTTAGTTGCATTTTTCTCAGGGATCCGCAGCGAAACTCTCTGAGAAGGGAACAACTGCCAAGGAAGTGCATGATATCCTCGTCTTCCCTAAGGGTCCTTATTTCCCCGTCTGTGTGTGCTTCCATTTAACCACAGAGTATCGTTGCGAGCTTTGAATATCCAACTAATTGTGACTCTGATATATCTATTATAACGGTATGTTTTCCCTCTCGTGAAGTCAAGCTACTTATGGATTCGTGATTCGCTTGATGTTGCGCGCTCAGGATGGGGGATATGTGGACTTTGTTTCTTAGCGTCATGAGTAGCTTTATACTTTTACTAGCATATAGCTCGGCGCGCTTCACCGCTGTCATCATCAGTATAGTCGTTATCATTATCTCTATTGCTATCACTATCGCTATCGTTAGCGTTATCGTTATCGTTTTTGTTCTCGTTTTCGTTCTCGTTATTGTTAACACTATTACCGTTATCGTTGTCGTTAACGCTATTACCATTGTCGTAATCGCTATTACCGTTATCGTTGTCGCTATTGTTATGGCTATCTTTAGCGCAATTGTTATCGCTATTGTTACCGTTATCGCTATCGTTATCGTTATCGATATCGATATCGTTATCGTAAAATTGATTTTTGGGTATCGAATTTTCAGGAAATTTTCCTTGTCGGCGGATTTTCCGAAATCGGGAAAACACGTGTCCAATTATTTCGCATACTTTGCTTACAAACCGAGTTTCAAGTCAATCGGATATAAAAAAAAGTTTCCCCCTACAAACTTTTGCGACGCTTTGCCGGCTTTTCCGAGTGGAATTTTCCAAAATGCCGGCCGATAAGACAAAACTACTGTAAGACATTCAGCTTCCTATCCCTTATGGTTTGGGCTGTGCGACGGTCACCAGTCAGTCAGGTTGAACAACTTTATATATTTAGATTGCACCAATTTTCTTTTTCTTTTTGGGGTAGTTCACAGCCTTGTAGTAGCTTTCTTCTTTCTTCAAGCCAAAAAGCTTGCTATCGTATTACGAATTGTGTTAATATTTGTGGATGTACTTAAGGTGCAAATTAAGACCGTACAAATATCCTTTTTCTGCTCCCGTATCCAGACAAAGACAAAGACATAATTCGGCGTGGTCTCTGCTTTATTGAGGATTCTTTTTAAAAGATGACGCTAAAGTGCGTTTGTATCGCCAAACCAGCCGAATCCACTGTATACTTCTTACTGTTGCTTGTAATAGGTTCCACTTGCTGCTCAATGAGATATCCGGCTTGTCCATAAAGGTTTTCCAAGTTGAATTCAGTGCCCCCTTTTGCTTCTGATGTCCTTTGTCGAATGTGGGCTCTAAATGACATAGTTGTGGTCAAAGTTACTCCCAGATACTTGTACTCTGCCACTGTTCTTATCGCCTCAGATCTATAGACCCATTTTTACGAATACTTCTACTACTTCTAATACTTTTTTGCTGCACACTACTTATATGTCGGAACCGACCGGATCGGATGACTATATCCCATAGGAACAATCGGTCGGAAAACTAGTTTTAGTATGAAAAACTTTTTTCTTTTCAATGGAAACGTCTCCAAACTTTGTAATAGTAGGTTTTCTATGTTCTTTTACAATTCTACCAAGCTTTATTAAAATCGGACAACTATATGGTATAGCTGTCATACAAAAGATAGGTCTGAAAAACAGTTTTAGTTAGAAAAACTTTTTTGTTTTTAATGGTAGCATCCTGCAATTTTGTATTTGTTTGTTTCACGTGCCTTCACATAATTTTTAAAATTTTTGGACAAATCGGATGACTATATCATATAGCTTCCATACGAACATCGGTCGGAAAATGGGAAAAAGACTATTTTTTGAAAATTTATAAGCGAGCAATTGCAAGTGTATAAAAACTTCGGCCCAGACGAAGTTAGCTTAGCTTTCTCGTTATTTCTGTTTTCGCCCGATTTAATTCTGTAAAGTATATATATCGTCCGCTAGTATAACAATATCATCGGCATAAAGAAGGAGTCTTATATTCGTAGATTGTATAAAAAGGCCACCATCTAAGTGTTCGTGCATGTCGTTTATATATAAAGCGAAAAGCAACGGGGAAATAAAAAACTATGAGTTTCAAAGGTATCGGAGAGTTCTTATCCTGTCCATATGGATAAAACTAACGATTTTTGAAGACATTGTCCATTTGGTGCAGCTTGTACACCAGTAATTGCCTAGGAGCCCTGTCAAATGCTGCTTTAAAGTCTACGAAAAAGCAAGAGTTTACTTAATAAATATGCAAGCCGAGCTGGTAGCTTATTCTTTAGCTTCTTAGACATGAATTCTTCTCATCTCCAAATCAATGAAATCTAATGATGAGTGAAACAGGAGAAGCTGCCGCATCAATTTTTGAAATAAATTTCCAACTCTCGCCAAGTTTAGCCAACTTATTTCTACTATTTGAGTTCTTGGCGCGGGGGCGCAGCTGCGCCAGCCAGTAGTCTGGCAGTTGGGGCTGGCGCTTGCCGTTTAGTGCCATATGAGCTCACTCCTAATATCAGAAAACATCTCTCTCTTCGGTGTGTGCTCACTTCCTGTTCTGTCCTGACAGTGTTTATTTATTTAGCTTGTGCCCAACGGCATGAACTTCATATCGCTTGCCGTATAAATATTATTATTATTACCCTGGCACACCATCTAAATATGTATGTACGTACGATATATATGATGATGAAGTGCAAGCTGTAGTCATTTATATGCATACAAAGACCGTAAAACATATTGCGACCGCATGCAAAACGATGGCAGAGTATAGCAAGGATGCTTGAGAATATACCACACTCAAATTGTGGCCATTAGCAAATATTATTGCCAGCCGCAGTCCAGGCCCGGGACTTAGACACGCTCCGACACTTCACATTGCGAGCGAGAGAGAGAGAGAGCCAAAATTGAAGCAAAATATTTTACACTAAAATTTCGTAGCTGTTGCATAGATGGATCATTATCAGTTTTTGGGGAATTTCGAGCAATATTTGATGTTGTTTACCCTGGTGTTGGCCAGGAATTGAGGCAAACAACAATCAAATCCATGGACACACACGGTTCACATTAGTTAAGTCAATAAAAGCTTGCTACGACCTTTCAAATATATATGGGCAATAAATATTTACATATCTAAATCGACAATTATTGAAATCTCAATTGAAGTGGTGCGTGTGTACATAAATGAAGCTGTACGCACGCATTGGCGTGTGGTTGTGTGTGTGAGTGGATGGGCGAAGCCAGACAAGAGACCAAAAACCACTGCAATTCACAGCAAAAGTCAATAAGGTGGGGGGAAAAATAAAGTCAAAGTAGTTTTTAAATTTTACAAATTTATCTATCAATAATTTCCAAGCATTGCTAAGAAAATGTTCTCTCTTATCTATAATTGAATTTATTATCGACTCAGCTTGTAAATACTTCATAAAACTGTCAAAAACTCAAAGCAATGACAATCGTTTGCTAAAGGTAACTAGGATAGACAATATCCTATCGATACGTTGAGACATCCATTCTATATTTTTATTGGACATATTTCGCAGAGCCACAAAATTAGATTGCTTAAGTCGAATCTGCTTTCGGAAATGATAGCGTTAAGATAATTTAAGCTTAAATTCATTTAAACCGCTTAACCGACCATTTTTTGACTAGTTTTGTAGAAAACTTTGAAGTTATCGTAAAGTATTACTTCTTAGCTTTAAAATAAACTGTGGCCAATATTTTTGGCATTTTTTAAAGCTACGAAATACTCTTTGGAATACATGTATTAAAATTTAATAAATTTTTCTCTGCCCAAAAATATGCTATGCAAAATCACTATAGTTGGTTGGTTATGTGTATTGAATTCTTATGGAAAATTTCCCTAGCATAACTAGGGGCGGCACAAAATATGGCCTAAGTATTAAAAATGGTATATCATCGCTTATTAAATTCTTAGAAATGTTTGAGATAGTTTATTTTAAAGCTAAGAGACAGTGCTTTAAGACAATATTTAACAAAGCCAACACAAACTATAAACAATTTACACACGCCTAAAAAGTATCAAAATATGAATTTGAAACCAATGTAAGTTTAAGTTAACTATAATCTAGATGTGATGGACCATTATTGAAAACAGATTTGGGTACAGCACATAAAAATCATCTAGAATTTCCATTAACCGTTCTATGTACTGGAACTTGTTGCCTAGTGTTACTCAAGCAAACCAAATTTTTTTTTTATTTTATTGAAGGGCTGGTGGTGTTTCTAAATGGATTCCGTGTGCTCTGAACACGAATATGTTTTCGTAAATGTTCCATTACCTTGAGATTTTTAGTAATTTGAGCTTAAAGTGTTCATTTTACCCCTTATAATGCAAAAATATATAAAATATGTATGATTCGTGTTCAGCGCACAAAAATCAACTAGAATCACCACCAAACCTTCAATATACTCGACCTATTGTTATCGATCATTTTCTAAAATATCGCCAAAGAAATCGATGATATAGTTAGCGATAGATATTTGATAAAACGCGAACAATCAACTTAATCATCGATTTATTTTGTCGATATATTAGAAAATGTTATCTCAATTGTAATGGTTGCATCTGATTTCATCAAAGCGTTCTATAAAATACTAGCTTTTCGCTCGAATTTTTGTATCTAGATTTCACCAAATTTGTATCTTGATGTTTATCAATTTCTTAAAAGCATCTTTAAAGAAGTTTATGGTTTGCTTTTTTTCTCAGTGGACAATTGGAAGCGGGGAAATTTTTTTTTAAATGTTGATATGCGTTAAATTTTGGTGCCCACCGCTGGTTTAGAATTTGGTTTGAAATTTAATCAGCCAATTTTTGTACTTTATAGATGATATTTTCATTTAATCTATATTTTAAAATATTGTATAGCTCTGATCTATAGATTTTGATCTCAAAAGCAATGTCTTTCTCTTTTGTAAATATCGATACATTCGAGTTTTTTACGACCAAATATAATAATATTTTAATATCAAGATATCCCGTAGCGTGAGTTGTAAACAAGCGCTTTCTTGTACTGCTTAAGCACTAAGTTTACAACAACTGTTATAATATCAACGCATTTAAGGAAGTCTGTTGTCAAGCTCTTTTCTAGAGCTCCTTACGCTGTGAAAGCGGAGCGCATTGAAACGCGTTTTATGTAGTGAGAGTGTAGCGCTTTGTAGAGCTCCTTTCTTAGTGAGAGTGGAGCGCTTTGAAATTGTTTTTGAAGTGAGACTGTAGCTTTAACTTTTAACGATATGACAATGTTAAAAACATCACTGAAACTAATTTTGCTCATATTGAGTACTTCTCTGCTCGATTTGAGCGCTTCTGTGCTCTCTTTTCTTAGTGAGAGTGGAGCGCTTTCAAATGGTTTTTGCAGTGAGATTGTAGCGATCACATCTAATGAAATTACAATGTTAAAAACAGCACTGATACTTAATTTGCTCACATTGAGTACTTTTCTGCTCGATTTGAGCGCTTTTGTGCTCTCTTTTCTTAGTGAGATTGGAGTGGTTTCAAATGGTTTTTGCAGTGAGATTGTAGCGATAACATCTATTGAAATGACAATGTCAAAATGAGCACAAATTCTTATATTGCTCATATTGAGTACTTCTTTGCTCGATTTGAGCGCTTCTCTGCTCGATTTGAGCGCTTCTCTGCTCGATTTGAGCGCTTCTCTGCTCGATTTGAGCGCTTCTCTGCTCATTTTGAGAGCTTCTCTGCTCATTTTAAGTTCTTTACTACCCTGCTTAGAGTGAATATTTCAAGCTGGCATGATTTAAAAGCTTTAAAAGGTAAAAGGAACAATCAACCCAAGTATCAAAGTATGTTTTAGGCTGTAGTTATTCCTTTACTCTATTGAAGACTCCATTTCCATCTCTCTCGTTAAATCTCTAGTTGAATCTTCTGCAGGAGTATCAAACTGACCGAAACCAAAATCTGTCTCTGTTTGCTTAAGCACTTGCCAACATTTCAGTTCGTGCTCTGGAAACCTAAGTTATGGCTATTTTAATTATATGATGTTTGACATTGCACTAAGACTGTGTCATCGTTATCGTTATCCTTGTGCACCCACACCCACCCACACACACTTAAGCCGACTGACCAAATCTAATGAATAAATATTTGTTAATCTTGCTGGTCACATCCTAGCTCTCTCGATTCCAATTAAAGACATACTCGATTTAGTACACAGTTATTTGTATTAAATTACACCATTTTCACATTTAAACGCAACGGCAATTAAAAATATTTACAGAAAAATAACAACAACAAAAACGAACGACACTCACTGATAATGACAATTAGTGGCCACATTTAAATTGATGCACTTGACGATAAATGCAATTGCGAATTCAGACGCCCCATACGCACAAATTTACATACAACTGTATGCATATACCATGGCAAAGGGTAATTTACACATTGCCCAGCTGGAGGACCATTGGCACAGTAGATGTGAGCAGGACAAAGCATTGTGGGCAATTTAATTACAGATATTAATACTTAAATTTTACTCTCAGCTAAAGGCTTTGGCAGCTCTGTGAAGAATTAAAAAAAATGTTTGTTTTTTTTATTTCGAAAAATTCTTTTTCAGAATTTATCACTTGGCTATAAAGTGACAATGGGCACATAGTGGCCCTTTGGGCCCTTACAGACTGGCCCTTTATTATTTATACAAGGTTGACAATATTGTTGTTACATCAAACATATAAAATCTCGTAAAGCCTTTAACATATTTGAACCACAATTATCATTTCCGGCCTACAGTGCCATAGCTGGGTAAATTGCATTTTTCTGGCTTACCAACCTCGCCTCGAAATTAACACGTGCCGCCAAATTGAGCTGGTTTATATGTATACACACACACACACACACATAGAGCCATAAATTGTGGCAACATTGCCAATTGCTTCATTTCGATTGCAGCAGGAGCACTATTATGTACCTATCTGCGATCGAATTGGAAACACCCCAACCTTAAATAGAATGCACTATAGGAACGCTTAAGCAGTGTTTGGTATGTGTTGAGAGTAGACGGACATGGCTATATCTGCTAGGCTTATGAGGCTGAAGAGATGTTGATGAGATCATCGCTTGCTTGAAATTATCGCCACTGTAGATTCGTCAATTTAAAATACTGCTTTCATACAACTGCCCACCACGTTTTCCGCACAATCCTTTCTTCCGATGTACGCACACAATACATAAGAGATGCGTGGCTGTCATAAAGAGCCATTTATTGAGCCAGTAATATGTAAGTTGACAACTTAAACATTAGTAAACAGCAGTCCTTGCCAGACGATTAGGTAACCTTCAAATCGAAAGATGCAGTAAATTATCCAACAGAGTTTTGAAACTCACTGGTCCAGCCAGATATTTCACCAAACCATCTGCTGAAAGCTAACTTTTCGGAACTTGAGCCCACTACAGATATGAAATGCCAAGCGATTGGTCATTAAAAAAAATGATAAAAATTTGAATAGAAGTCACCAAATTGAAAGGCATATTCCGAGCAGCGAAATCCAATGATTCTCACAGACGCATTCAAATTGCTTTTAAATTGGCATTCGCAATGACAATCAAGAATTCGCAAGACCCAACAATGTTCGTTTGCGGTTTAGATTTCGGAATGCCAAGTTTGTTCACACGTACAATTGTACGTGTTATGTTCTCGTGTGGGCAAACCATCGCTTTTAGTTGTGTTGACTTACAAAAAATAAAGTACACTCAATTGCCCGGTGTGGGAGGTTTAAGGATTCCTCAACTTTTGGGAAATTAATACAATCTCGCTATGTCTTCGACCTATATACATGTAGGCAGGCATATGACCGTCGCACTTGCGTTCTTGAGTGTGACCAGCTTCTTACTTTGTTATAAAGGACTTCAAATGCGTTATTTTCAACACGACCCCTCAAAGTAACTATACAGTAAAAAATGTTGAGTACATTTGAAGCCTAGAGCCGATTTATGGTTACATTTGTTATGCTTAGCTCTGCTAAGGCCTTATGCTAAATTATACAACCGCTGGCATCTTCTCTGTTTGCTGGCAGTCCACTGCGATGTCGCCAATCCGATATATTTGTGCGCGGATGGAAACCGAATTCTTTTCGCTCAGGTTAGTTGCTTCTCTGAGGGTTTTCGAGTGACAGAATCAGGCACCACCCAATATTTGGAAGATCATTTTAACCAAATTACCTCAATGAGTCTTTTTCAAGATCTTTGGATGATTAAAAAGAAATTAAAAGAAAACTCGAAAATGACTCATGCACAGGCTCAAAATTACATTAATTTAAATACGAATTGAATAAGTCTCGCAAATGACTCGAATATGAGTCGGAAACTGTTCAGAAAACGGTTTAAAAACGACTCTTCAAGAAATGTCTCGGCAAGGTTTACATTTTCTACCTATAAAAGTATCACTTACGATCAGAAAGCGAGCACCTCGAGGACTCGAAAAGATTCGAATGTGATCAAAAATTATATCAAATGTTTGCTATTATAACAAGAAAGAAAGTCGGTCAAGCCCGACTATAACATACTCTGTACCAAGAAATTTTGTCTTTTGATCATAACTCGAAAACCGTTCATCCGATCTTCTCATTTCTTGGCGGATCGATAAGTTATCCTAATAACTAGCTATGTCCAGAAGGAACAAGCCATCTATCTTCAAAACTTGGGAGATATAGTTTTTTCTAAATTGCGGGGGCGGGAGGGGGCGTGGCCAAAATTGAAAATAAACTTGATCTGCCTGCAGACATAAGAAGCATATTCTATACATGTCAAACCTCTATCTCTTACCATCTCTGAGATCTGTGCGTTCATACGGACAGACAGACGGACAGACGGACGGACGGACAGACGGACAGACGGACATGGCTATATCGACTCGGCTGTTGATGCTGATCAAGAATATATATACTTTATGGGGTCGGAGATGCTTCCTTCTGGATGTTATATACTTTTGCACAAACTTATAATACTCTATGTACCTTCGGTACAGAGTATAAAAATCTGGATTATTCAGACAATGAGAAATTGTAACTTGGTAACTATTATATCAAATTGCAATTACTTTTACAATTACTTGAATAATTGTACCTCAAAAAGGAGAAATATTGAGTAATTGTGATTGAAAATTTGAATTATTCATGTAATTGCAGGTGAAAGATATGAATTTTTTAACAATTTAGTACGGAAAACATAATATTCAAGTTGTTTGCTACTCATGGTAATAGAATCATTTTAGATTATACCTAGAAGTACATGAATAATTCAATATTTGAAGCACAAATACTCCATAATCCGCCTTGGCAAGTACAATTATGCAAGTAATTGTAAAAGTAATTGCGTTTTCTAATAATTACAAATTATTGCAATGCCAAGTTACAATTACGATTACTAGGAATTGTCAGGAATTGTTTTTAATTATCTGAATTTTAATTGTAGTCAGCTGTCAAGCCACTCAAGCAGTTTCTTCTTTGCCTTAGCTCTGCCTATCGACATCGAAACCCTGACCAAAACCGATAATCCCACACGTGTAAAGGATGAACGTGTTTTTTGAGCGTTGAAAATTGATATAAATTCAATTAAAATAAATAATTAAATATGTACGAGAGATGATTTTTTTTTTTCGTTTTTTTTTATTTTGGTATTTTACATGTAAAAAATGTGACCAGCTATTTCACAAGATAAACAAAACGAACGCGTGAATGTGAAAAAATGTGCATTTCTAATTAACATTCAGTGCGCTGCGAGGCATTAAGCGTAAAATTCATTAAAAATACAAACCGCATATGCGAGTGCAATTACCGAGCAATTTAAAATGGAGGCTCGAGCCTACCTCAGATAACGCGCCCTACACACACACACAGGAACGCATTCCAATTGAATATTTGCCGCTGGCATTAAACTAATTATAAAATAATAAACAGGATTTCAGCGCATTTTGATCATTTGCCAATTTACAAATGTGCGACAAATCCATGCGATTTGTGGGCACCGACTAAGTTAATTTATTTTAATTTTGGGCAGGCCAAATAAATTTGAATAATTTTGGACCAATGCTGTGCGTGTGCGTTGCTGGTATCCATTAGCGTAATGAGCTTTAGCTCTTTTGGCCATGCAATCAAATAAAAACGCCAAAGCACACACTTGAAACTTAACGGCCGTCCATCGATGGTTGACACTTTGCAGCCGGCGGCCATAAACCATTTTGAGCGACGACAAAAATATATAAAAAAGCCAAACCCCACACACACACACACACACACACACAGATACAGCCTGCAGCTGAGCTGTAACTCGACTGATGCCGGGTCTGACTGGAACTGCTCAAAAATGCAATTTATATGCGCGCTACGCAAAATAACGAATTGTACCCCAAACTACACTTAATGCTGAGTGTGTGCAGGCGTGTGTAAGCATATTTTGTAATAACACTAAAAGGATCTTGTCGACAGTTGACAGCTCCTCTCGTAAGCTGTCTTTATAGGCGAACGGCGTTTAGTGTAATAAAAGGATAGAAGTGCAAACAAGAATTACAATTGGCATGCGAATTGATAAAAAGGGTTTCATACTTGGGTCAAGGAAGGCATTACCTTATTAAAGTTTTCATTTTGGTTTTCTTTAAACGTTTTACTGTCCTCTAACCGCTTTGTTACTTTTCCACACTATGAAAACCATTTTGGAATGCTTTAAAGCAGTGGTGGGCAACTTATATAGCCTACAATTTCGTAGGTAGAAGGTTCGTGCCTTCTGTACATCTTTTGTAATCTGTATTATTTATTGATTCGCCCAAGGAATGGTGCAGATCGGATGAACCATAGTCGAGTTATAAGAAAAACAAACATTTATGATGGGCAGCACCGGCTGGAACAGCAATGGGCAGCACTTAACACACTCTAACACTTAAAAGTAACATTGTTTAAGTTTTTATTTTGGTTTTCTGAATTTGTTGATAGAGAGTTCTCAAACTTTGTACTGTCCTCTAACCGCTTTGTTACTTTTCCACACTATGAAAACAATTTTGGACTACTTTAAAGCAGTGGTGGGCAACTTATATAGCACACAATTTCGTAGATAGAAGGTTTGTGCCTTCTAAACATATTTAGTAATTTGTATTATTTATTGATTCCCACAAGAAATGGTGCAGATCGGATGAACCATAATCGAGTTATAAGAAAAACAAACATTTATGTTGGGCAGCACTGGCTGGAACAGCGATGGGCAGCACTTAACACACCATAACACTTTGTGTCATAAAGACAAACTTTGGAAAGTTCAGGGTAATCATAGGCGACTGCCCTGCACTTCTTAGGAAACGCATTCAGTATCTGGGTAAACCATTTTTTAAAGACCAGCGCAGACTGGCAAATGTGCCCCTAGAAGACCTGGCTCTTTTTGTGAACTTCTCAAAATGGTTTAAATAGAGAGACTCCGCAGAACCTGACCGACAATTCCCACTATTATTATATAATATTCGGGCTTGGTCGACTTTCTTTCGTGTTTTGTCTATTTTTGAAGTTGTGGAACACCTCTCAATAACAATTTTCGAAACCATCACTGATTTAAAGCAGGAAAATTAAAAAAAAATTGGTACTCACTTCATTCATTCTACTTTTCTGTGAGTGTAACCAGACACAAGCCTTTCATGATACAATAGCTGCAAGGTAGCGCATTGCAGTGCATCAATATTCCCAGTCGCCCTTGGTTCGATCATTCAAGGTTGGAATCCTAACGGATTAACTATCAAGCTGACATTGTCATATAAAAACTGACATGATTTCGATCTCCTGATACCTGGATTTGTGTGTTTACAGCCCTGTGGTTCCATAATAGAAGTCATTGCCGGTTCGGTTTGAATGGAACAAAACTATCCCCAGTTCTGTTCTTGCAGCGTTCAAAGCAGATCAGTTTTTGTCGTGCTGATTCTTTCATTATCCAGTCTATTATTTGCATGTAGTAAGTAGATCGATAGATAGGCATGTTTTTATGTTAGTGAAATGAAATGCTCGCTCTCGCTGCACCACAACAACAAGCTATATTAAGAACACATAAAGTAGATCGGGGCAAATTGTTCGAAAGAGAAAAAATGAACAAAGCGTATAGCAGAAACGTCATCTAGGGTAATTTCTAAGAAATTGATATTAAAATATAAACTTTTCATATCCTTTGGATGATTCTTAGTCTGGATGAAAGTCTAAGATCCATTTAACACTAAATGGATATTTTTTGGTACACAGGAAAAAAAAGATCCACTTGGGAAGGATATGTCTTAAATATCCTCTTAATCATCCAAAGGAGCTGAAAAATCATCCCAAGGATGATCCTTTTTCATATCCTTTGGATGATTTTCAGCTCTGTTGGATGATTCAAGGGATATTTAAGACAAATCTTTCCCAAATGGATACGGGAAATCATCCAATGGATATTTTTTCATACCCTTTTTTTTCTCTGTGTAGCCAAATGATATACCGAAATCATCCAATGGATATTTCTAAATATCCGCTTCTTCTCTTTGGATCGAAATTCGAATTATGGAATTTTCCGGTGATATTCTTTGCAAGCTAATTGTCTGAAATCAGGTAATTGTCCAACTATTTAGCGTTTGGTTCGGTTGTTCCTCAAATTCAGGAGTTTCGGTGCAGGCTTAACCAGAGCCCAACCTTTTACTGAAATTTCCCACATTTTCAAGCATTCAGCTTGTATCCGTTCTGTCCATTTCCTTCCTGTATATTTACTTATTACTGCAATTGTTTATTATTTGTGCTAGCCTAAAGCCATAACAGATCAAATTTAATATTCAAAAGCTGAAGCTCTCTTTCACTTCCGGTGCGACATGCACTTCCGCTGGATGCCTGGTCGCATCTCCAGCCCCCCCAGGCTAAGCAGAATGTCTCGAGACAAAGCAAAAAAAAAAAAAAACTAGCTGCTAGCCACAATTAATTTATGCGAGTTTTTTTCTATACGCGACTTTTGCCACTTGACTTTTGTTTGACTCGGTTTTCTTTTTTCGTGTTCAAACGCTTTGGGAATTTTAATTTTGGATAAAAAGCGGGCGCCACAAAATGGCGCCGCTCTTTTGTTTACTTTTAATTTGATCATTTTTTTTGCCCCCCAGGTTCCATTTTTGTAATTAAGCAATTTGACCGCAGCCGGCAAAAGTTTTAAGCAAATGAAGGCAACAACATAATTGTTTTTTCGGTTTTTTCCCCCCCAAAACTTTAAATGGGGGCTGTCTTGGGCCACTTTACCCGCTTCAAACTGCCAAACAAGGGAGCAGCTTGTGGGCCCTAACAATGTTGTGTCAAAAGCAACAAAGCCAAACCAAGAGGCGTCCGAGTTGAGGGGCAGCTAGTGGCTCCACCGAAATGTCAAAAGTTCTCATAAATAAAATATGCTTTAGAGCGAAAGTTTATGCCAGGAAGAAAGAAAAACGCTTATCTGCAATTGGCTTCATCAAATATACGAAACATATTTCAAATTTCCCCAAAGGCAACAAGTGCCATAGTCCGTCCGTCTGCCTGCCTGTGTGTCAAGTGGCAAACAAACAGCAGGCAGCTGCGCATTCAAATCAAAGTTATTGTCAAAGCGAAAGCATCTACCGATGCGTACAATTGAGTGTCATATTTCCAGTTTGTTATGTATGCGAACCCACTACTCCTTCATGTGAGGGCCAACTTTTGTCAAGGGTAGAACTTGAGTAGAAAGTTTTTGCCTTGTTTTTTGTGGGTGTGGGCAGCGATTTTTCTTGGCATGCAACTTGTTATCATTGTTGCGCGTCTAAAAGCCAATGGAGGAATAAAACTTTTACCAAACAAGCGTAGCAGCAGCAGCAACGTAAACATTTATGCGGCTCTAGGATTAGCATAGCAAAAAAAAAAATGAACGAAAATGTGTAGCATACGCCATGGGGGACACGCATACGAGGGATGTATAATATGTTGTTTGACTCGACAAATAGTTGAAAGTTGGTTGTAATGGCTTGGGTTTTACTTGAGTAAAGTAAACGTTCTTCGATCTCTGCCACTCTAGGCCTTTTTTTTTTTGCAAGCTGAGAGCTTTACTAATGACTGAGTTCTTTAAGGTGATTTCTTATCACTTAGAAGTGTCACAGAGTGTCACATCACTTTACGAAGGGTTGTGAGATTGCGAGATCACTCAAGTAAAGCGATTTTAACTGGAAGTATTACATTCTTCCCTGATAAAAAAAATGTTTGCTGAAACAGATTATGCTTACTTTAACACATGTATGATGATGCAGACAATCTAGCAAACAACAATCTAACGACAAATGCCGGCATCTCAGCCCCAACGACTATCAAGCTATCGCGCGGCATTGCCGCAAATCACACTAATATAGGGAAGCGACAAGCGAGGGTGAGCACATAGATCAAAAACATGTTTGATGTAGATTTTCTCTACTCTTATTTATGTAATTGACTATTCTGTATCACTTAAGTTGAGCAGAAACATTATAGAAATTGTATAATTGATAAGCTAAACAAGACCATTGATACGAAATTATTATGGCATTTGTTTCGAAACATTAAAGTTGCTCCTAAAACTAAGTAATGGAAAAGAGCGTAGCATAGAATTCGAGTAAGATGTTTCAAAGGACCCAAAGAGTCTTCATTTGTGAAAAGGAACTAACCCAGCGGGCTTTCCATTACTTCCACTACTATTAGTTTGTATAAGCCATTTTTAAATATCTGTATGAAAATTCAACAAAGACCGCACTGAAAAAAGAAATCAATCCGAAACGGGATTGGAAACAGGGTAATCCCGGAAAGTCTTGATCCGATCCCGAAAAAGATTGATTTCACTCACAATTTTTTTTTTATCCCGAAAAACAGGATCATTTTAAGCCTGCTCCGGGATTACCCTGTTTTCAATCCCGTTTCGGATTGATTTCAGATTTTTATTTTTTCTGTATGCTTACCAATCTACCGGAAGATGTATCCCCTGGGTGGGCAATGTTGCTAAGGCGTAAATGTAGTTTTTAAGGTATTAGCTCTAGACGCGTTTTTAAAGCTTCACATTTATAATTTAGTAAAATCGTCTGTTAACGTTAAAAAATGAAATTTTTCTTTTATTTTTTGATTTTTATATATTATCCCAGAAGTCTGTAAAGATTTTCGTATAAACGATTGGACTTTGATCTCAAATAGGAGAACATAAGATGTAAAGTGAGGGGAACGCTGCAGGCTACTAGATTATACAGAAAGATAGACATACGCCTCAAATCCTCGTAGCCTTGAACAGTCGATTTCAAATCTTCCAACTTTTGTCATCTAATCTAGTGGCCCAGTTTTGTTTTTTTTTTCCGAAATTTCATATTTAAAGGGAGGCAGTTTCAGCTTTCAGTTTCAGCGTTTATAAGGAAATCTGTAGACGTTTCTGGGACATCTCCGATAATATGAATATCTACACGAAAGGTAACAAAATTGGGCGGAAAACAGGCTCAATCTATCTTTTGAAAATTTCTTAAAAATAAATAAATACATAATTGACCTTACAGCCCCAAAGAGCCTAGCCGAGCTTCTCTCAAACTCTTGACTGGTGTGTGCTTCTTATTTTCACACAAGACAAAGGAAACTTGACAGCTGGCGCCAACAGCTAGAGAAGGTGACCGAATGTGACAGTTTTTTGTTTTGTTATAAGGCCCGATTTCTCAATGGTTCCGGTTAGCCAACCACCGTTCAGATTTGTTCGTCAAGATGACGAGCGGTTAAGACATTTGCTTTTCTCAACAGCAATTTCGCCTGATATCGATAAATAACTATCGCTGCTTCAGGGTGATCATACTGTTTGACCAAACGAACGAGTGAACAGCTGATCCGGATTGGTTTGTTTGTTTTTTTAATGCGATTAGTTGTTGCTGGTCATTGTTTTGCGTAAAAACTGACTAAAATTCTTTGCGATGAAGAGTGAAAGTGAAATTTGGCATCATCCAGATCAGTAAAATAATTAGGCCGCTCCCTGTACTTTCTTTCATTATTTATTCAATGCTCTGCCTCTTCGACCAGCTGTTTGTATATCGATAAGAATATCGATAATTTCATCGGGGCTGAGCTAGCGGTTAAAGTTGACCGGTGGATGAGCAACGTTTAAGTTTGTTCCTCCGGCTAAGCCACATATAGTACATCAAATTCGGATAAACTGCCTGTAAACTTGACCAACCGAGCTTTGAGAAATCGGGCCTAAAAGTGCCAAGGTGAAATTGAACCCACGATCTCTTGCACAGCAGGCACACACACTACCCGCTGCACCACACACGGCCACAATTCATTCTTTTGAAATGTATTCAAGCAAAATCGAGATATTGAGTCTTTAAGTAACATTAAACGTAATGAACTACAACTGCTGCTTTTCTATAAAGGGATAGTAATCAGAATGCAAACAAACCGCATTACAATTTAAAACGAGAAAGCTAAGCTAACTTCGTCTGTGCCGAAGTTTTTATACCCTTGCAAATGCTTGCTTAAGTATTTTCAAATAAATACTCTTTTTCTCACTTTCCGACCGATCGTTCGTAAGGGAGCTATATGATATAGTCATCCGATTTATCCAAAAATTTGTAAAATTATGTGAAAGCACGTGAAACAAACAAATGCAAAAAGTTTTTCTAACTAAGACGGTTTTTCAGACCTATCTTTTGTATGGCAGCTATACCATATAGTTGTCCGATTTGATAAAACTTTGTAGAATTATAAAAAAGCATAGTAAACCTATGACTACAAAGTTTTGAAAACGTTTCCATTGAAAAGAAAAAAGTTTTTCTGACTAAAACTAGTTTTCCGACCGATTGTTCCTATGGGAGCTATGAGATATAGTCATCCGATCCGGTCGGTTCCGACATATTAGGAGTTTGCAGCAAAAAGAAGACTCTGTGCAAAATTTCAGCTCGATAGCTTTAAAACTGAGAGACTAGTTCGCGTAGAAACATACAGACAGGCGGACGGACAAAGCTCAATCGACTCAGCTCGTCACCCTGATCAAGAATATATATAGTTTATGGGGTCGGAAATGAATATTTCTATGCGTTGCAAACTTCTGTGCAAAATTATAATACCCTACACAAGAGAATAAAAAGTAATACACATTTGTAATGGGAATCCGATGACAGTTCGGCTCTAGCATACATTTTGTATTACCAGACTGCAAGGGAATATTTCATACTGAAGGCAAAGTAGTGAAAGAGTAATCCATTATGTAATGTTGATTTGCGCCGCTGGGTAATTGTTTTAAAAATTCTTGAAATTTTGATTAAGATCAACAGATACAGAGAACCTGTGAATGTCATGTTAAATGTTAAGAGTATTTCCAGGAAATTCCTTTTTAACTAAAACCCTCTAGCTGAAGTTACTTCAGCTCTTATCTAACGTACCCACATATTGCCAACTTAAGATGGCTTGGCTAGAATATGGAATTGGCTAATGGTGTACCATACAATTGCTGCCTTGAGCATTTCCTAAAGATAAATAGAAATTTTACCAGAGTTGACTAAATCCAACAGCATAAAAACACACACAGAAAATATAAGCTTGAGTTGTATTCATGGGTGCAAAATTTCCATCAGAGTAAAGAATTCTAAATTGTTGTCTTTTTGATGAATGATAGATTTTACATTATCCCAAAAACTTATGCAATGACCCATGTAGGTTCGGGCTTGGATTTCCAAGTGTGTGTGTGTGTGCAATCAACCGTTATCAAATTTGAAAACTTTGAAAAGTTTTACCTTGCCCTTTCCAGTCAACTTTTTATATAGTTGTTGTTGTTGTTATTGTTGCTGTTGAATAGCCATCAACGCTTTACATGGCTCGTTAAGTATTTATGGCGTTGTCGGCGCAGGGGGCGGAATCGGGGTCGGGGTGGCAGCTTTGTGGCCAAAATGAATATAAATAAACATGTGCTTTTTGTAGGTATGCATAATTTAAGGCATTTTTACGAGCACATCCTTCTTGGCAGACACTTCTGTCGCACATCACAGCACATTGAATGGCAGTTAACAACAATACAGATCAAAAAGTCTCAAATACAAATTAATTCATTGGCCCGCGGCCCAAGTGGATGCTACCTGAAGTCCATTAAAAATCATTTCAGTCAAAGTGGGCGGCGCAGCTTGCGATTTTCTCACAATTAGCATTTGCCCGCACCCACCCACACCCACCCACACACACACACGCACACCTGCTGCCGCACAAAAGCAAAGCGATTGAAACATTTTTAAAAAATTTGAAATTCATATGTGCGCAACAAACGTGAAATGCTTCACCAAGCGTATTGTGCCATAAAAAAAACATGAACAGGAGAAATGCTCGGCCAAATAAATATGGCAGAGAGGGGAAAATAAATATATGAAAACACCTAAAAGGATTCAATTATTCCCGCTCGTTACACAACAACAAAAAAAAAAAGGCAGAGCAAGGCAAAAATTGTGCGCCCATGAAAGTATGCAACAGAAATTGCTCGCGGCAAGTAAAGTGCCCAAGAGGTGAGTGTGTGTGCCGGGGAGGCGGGGGCAGCTGGTGCAGATGCAAGCGCATAAATCGACAACAGATAGCGACAGAGGCAGCCGGAACATTGCTGATGGGGTTGGCCATAAAAGCAAGCACCATGTAAAAAGGACACTCATATTTATATGCATTGATTGCCAAAGCACTGCAACCCAAACAACACGCACATGACGCACCCCACCCACCACCAAGCCACCGCCCCCTGCCCAAACGAGCGGGCAGAATGATTGAAAAATAATATTTCAGCGAGGGAAAAAAGCTGGCGCCATTTTACAAATTTCATTGCATACAAACGGGCGCTGTCATAAAATAACACGCATACGTCATGTGAGCCAACCGAACTGGGTAGGGGGACAACACACTCAAATGCAAATGCGCTCGGCAAATGCATTTGCATATTTAAGCTCACCTCACTCACCCCACCCATACCACTTTCTGCAATTATTGAAAATGCAGCCAGCCAGCAACAACAAAAGGACAATAGTTTTACATTTCCCTTTTTCTGCTCTTTCCTTTTGCAGTTCTGGGAAATTATCTCCGATGAGCATGGCATCGATCCCAATGGGTATTATCATGGCGAAACGGACTTGCAGCTGGAACGCATCGATGTCTACTATAATGAGGCGAGCAGCGGCAAATATGTGCCACGTGCTGTGCTCATCGATCTGGAGCCGGGCACCATGGACTCGGTGCGTCAGTCACCGATGGGTCAACTCTTTAGACCCGATAACTTTGTGTTTGGACAGTCCGGAGCCGGTAAGTTCTGGGCAGCTCAAAGAATATATCACCTACCTAGTGAGATATTCACAATTTTTATATCTTATGATGCAAATTCATTCAGGAAATGCCAACATTTTAGTTTTTCATCACGTTCAAACTCATTTTCCAAGATTTAAATGAAAATTAAACAAAGACTGCATACCATTCTTACGAAAAATTCACCCCCTTGGGTGGAAAATTGGTGGTCAAGTTAGTTAGGCCAAAAGTTTATCAAGTTTCTTCTAGTAATTAGCTCCAAATCCATTTTAAAAAGTTATACATACAAAAATATGGAATTTGTGAGCTTAAAACATGGGAAAAGCTACCTCCAAAGTCGCAAAATGGTCGGAAAAGTGTTGTATGAAACTATTTGGTTTGCCAGCCGATCAGGTTTAAACTGATTATCAAGGATATAAATGAAAATTGTAGAAAATTCAAACCCTTGGGTGGAAAATGGGAGATCGATGTAGCTAAACCGAAAGTTGAGTTACTTAGCTTCAAACACTTTCAAAGTAACACACAAAAAAAACTAAAAATTTCGGAAAATCCACCTCCAAAGTCGGCAAATGGGCGCAAAATTGTTGTATTTAACTTTTTACTTTGCCATTCGATCAGTTTCAAACTCATTTTCGCAGACTTAAATGAAAATTGAAGAAATTCAGCGTAACACTTTTCGGAAAATTCAACCCCTTGAGTGAAAAATGGAAGATGAGACAGTTGAGTTACCAGCGATTTTAACTTCAAACTTAATTTCGCATTATAAATTCAAAATAAATTGCAAAATTTCGGAAAATCTACCTTCGAAGTCGGAAAATGGACGGAAAACTGTTGTATGGAACATTTTAGCCTTCCATTCGTTTTGACTAAAACTCATTTTCAAAGATGTTTATAACAATTAAACAAAGACTGCATACCAATATTCCGGAAAATCCACACCCCTGGGTGGAAAATGGGTGCTCAAGGTCGAAAGTTTAGTTCCCAGCTTACAAAATAAACTGTTTTGGTTTCAAACTCAGTTTCAAAGCCCTTTATATTGAAATTTCATTAAATTGATGGATTTCATTGACTTTTGATATCTAAAACTGTTCTAAGGGTCCGAAGGGTTAAAAAAGGTTGGATAAGGGCCTATATCAAACTATGTAATTGCAATTAACTGTAAGTTTTTGCTTTGCATTAATCAGAAACCACATAAATATCTTGATGGACACAGATCAATAATTAATGAAAAAAAAAATACAGAAGATTTCCAAATCATACAAAATACATTTGAAAGAGCAATTCATTGATAAGATATTAAATCAATTTGGGCTTTGTTGGGGCCTCAGGACTCGCTAAACTTTGTCTTTATATAGATAGGCACGAAAATCACTTCTGTTTTTGTCGCGTTCGAATCGCTTCTTATTTTGTCTATATTTTGGTAACTCGACTTCACTTACTATTCTCTTATAGCAATAATTAAAGTGCTAGCGAAGACTTTTAATATGAAGTAAAGAACGAATTAAAAATGCGCTTTAGTTTACTTGTTTTTTTTCGACAGAATGGAAATGCCCATATGCTACCTGTACAAATAACTTTAAGGGATTTTTTAAAGTATCAAATCGAATCGGACAGTGCTGCACTCAACTCAATTTTGAAGCCTCTTCATAAGACTTCTTTCTCAGTATGTGTCGTTTCGCTGAAGTGTAATTGACATGGTGTTTGTGTGCTCCGCATATGTCAACCTTACAATTTGCGAGAGAGCTGTTCCAACGCTTGACCATATACCAAGATCGATACTAAATTTAAAAATTCACGGTTCCAAGGTTATTCATGTATTTGTTGGGTCCAATTGAGCTACTACAAGGGTTTGAAACCATCGCAGGCCAACTCTACCGAACTCAATTGTTGCAAAATTGTCCAGAATACGAGCAAAGGCACTTCAAGGTAGCTTTTTCAACATGACAACTCTTGGCAGTCCCAGCCCACCCGGCGCTTAGCCCAGATATTGCCCTTTCTGGGTTATTATTTGTTTTCGTTGATGAGGCTTGCACTTGAGGATCAGCAGTTAATGTTTTAAAGAACTCCAAAGCGTATAGATTCGTAGTTTGCATGAAGAAAAGCTTTGTTTTTTCGAGATGGATACGAAAATTACTAGAAAGTTGGGAAAAGTAGAGCAATGGATAATACTTTTAAATTTTAGTACATATGTAACAAATGGTTCACAATATAGCGTCAAACTTAAAGATAAAAATTCTGTAGAACTTACCTGAACTTATTTGTGGTTTAGAAGGTACAAAAGTTGAGCTTCTCTCCATCTCTGGGTTTGTGTGCTTCTAATACTTTCACATTAGAAAGGGATTTACAAAATAAAGCCGAATTCGAATGGCAAAGTTTGAAAAGCTTTTCGCTTCTAGTATATAGCTAGTGAAGGTGACCGGTTATGTTTAAGTGTATAAAACAATAAACTTGCTCATAAGATTAACCGAGACGAAATCGAAACCCATGACCACACACTACCCGCTGCACCACAACTATACAGAATACATAACTGAAATTTACAAGCAAAAATAACTCTAAACACTCTAAAACCCAAATTGAAATCTCTTATTTTGCAATCTTAAAACAAAAAGGTTTAAGAAACTGGAAATAATATGGAAAATCTCAAAATCAAGTTTAATTATATCTCAACTTACTTATCAACCCATCTACAGTTCTCTATGAAACTCGAGAGTTTTGCCTTTTCTTCCTCATACTAAAAATTGAGATAGTTTTATCTTAAAGTCGAGTATAATCAATCTGTATCCCAGATTGTGGACTTAAGATTTAAATTGAAATTCACAATCTTGGGTTGAAATTGTTCCTGCTTTGTGCATTTTTGTTCCGGTTCCGTCTTTTATCCTGGTTTTAGATTAATTTTGTTCTCAGTAAATCATTTTTTCAAATTTCATTTCGTTTGGATAATCAGCAATCCCAATTTGCGCTATATATTAATTCTGTGAATGCAGTGCAGTCCGCTTCTTGCCCTAATCCCATTCGCTTTCCTTCCCATCTGCACCGATTGCTTTTATTTGCATTGCCTGTGGTGTTGCTTTTGTGTGGGAACTGCACTCTCGCATCTCGTCGCTCTGACATCGCAGTGATTGTGCTTTGGTCTGTCTGCTGGTGGGCTTCGCTTACGAGAACATCAAAAACAGCCACTGCCAAGCAGCGATGGTGTTGTCACTGCCTTGATAAATGCAAACAAGATGAGATGAGTGTCACGGGAGACTGGACTGGTCGGAGCGGGCGCATTATTATTACAGCAGGGTCGCAGGACGCGCCGGGGGTAATTTTTGGGGGCAACTGGGGCCCAAAATGTGTCGTTATCGCCGCTTGATTGTTTGTTGATTCGCCTCGGACGGGGCGATATTGGCCGCCCCGTGCTACGCCATTGTTGACCGTAATTGCCTTTGCCCCACTACGTGAGCCTGCTCATGTTGATGATTGCAATTATAAAATGGCCTGCGGATGACAATGAAAATTAATTTTGTACATGACAGCCGCTGCCACTTGTATGCGCGTGTCTGCATGCATGTTGATTAGATATGTAATTGCAAATTTATGTACCATATTTCGCAGGCAACAACTGGGCCAAGGGTCACTACACAGAGGGAGCCGAGCTGATCGACTCTGTGCTGGAGGTTATACGCAAGGAATCGGAGGGCTGTGACTGCCTGCAGGGCTTTCAATTGGCCCATTCGCTGGGCGGCGGCACGGGCTCTGGCCTGGGTACGCTGCTCATCTCTAAGATACGTGAGGAGTATCCTGATCGCATTATGAACACCTTCTCGGTGGTGCCTTCGCCCAAGGTAAGCTGTTAGCACTCTAAAGATAAGCATCATCTGTATTATCATCATCATCATCATCATTATAATGGTTCGAGGACTGCGGCAATCCGCTTAGCCAAATCAGCTTAGTCAAACCACAGCTCAGTGAGGGGCTATAGAAACCAAACCAATACATATACAATATGTAAACGTGTTTGTATGTGTGTATATACAATCGAAATCAAGTCCTGAAATGAACGATTTATCTCACAGCTCAGTTTGTGATCTAGTTTTACCTACCTCGAAGGATAAGTTAGCTGACAAGTAAACCATAGAGGAAAGCGAGTTGTAGTAGAAGAATTGAAGCGAAAAACAGTAAAAAAAAATGTCAAAAAGAACGTCATAGTCAAAGCACAAGCCGAACTCTCAACGTCCTGATATCAGTCAACATAGGATCAGTCGGAGCGAGATATTGAGAGATTTAGAAAAGAAGGCCCTAATAAGAAACGAGGGCTTAAGTTAAAGTCGGCCCTGCCCGACTTCGATATACCCGTTACTCAGGGCAACTATTGTTTAATAACCTCATGCGGCTCAGATAAGTAGGCAACGTTTTTTTAACTCTGCCATTTATTATGCTATTTTTATGAAAATTTGTAAGATTGCAGACATTGGCCACA
>JAWNNO010001846.1:0-41709 GCA_035044985.1 Lordiphosa fenestrarum
GCTGCAAACCCAACAAATTTTTTGGATCTCTAGCTCGCGGGTTCGAACCAAAATTTACCAATGGTTCAGGTTCAGAATTTGAAGGTTCAAGGTTTTTGGGCCAAGGTTTTGGTTCGAACCTTGGTTCAGCCAAGCTTTATACACGTTTAAATAGTAATCGACCTAAAACCGACAGAAACTGTTAGGGAATTGTCTCGATTTTGGGTTGGGATGGGATTTCACAATACTTTATATAAATAGAAACACTTTCATACAACTCATGACCATCAAAGCAATGATTAAGTGTTTCTACTTATATAAAGTATTGTGACGAAATAAAAACTTCCTTCCTTAAGTTCTGGATTCAGCCCTTAAAGTAAAATGCAATTTCGTAGTCCACATACGAAAAGTGTTTGCACACTAAAGTGGATAATTCCATCAGGATAACAGAAGAAGTCACTGGGAAATAGATTAAATCTATAATTTTTATTGAACCGAACCGAAATTTTGGGTTCGGAACGGGTTCAGGTTCAGTTTTAATACCTTAAGAGGTTCGGTTCAAGGTTCGGTTCACAGTAATCTGAAAGTCGGAATTCCGGGTTCGAACCGGTTCGGTTCAAAACCGGTTTGCAGCTCTGGTTTTTACATACATACATACGTACGTTAGCCGTAGGTCAGCACCCTCGTACGTGTATGTATGTGCGGTGGATATTTAAAGCACTGTAATATTTGGAGACTTACACGCACTCGTATATGGCGATATTTGCCGTAAATATTCTTCGTTTTGGTAAAACTTTAAATTATAGGAAAAAAAACACACAGAACACTTTCGCCAAGAAAAACCTTTTAGTATGTTTCATATGTACTTAGCTGGTTATGGAATTGGGTGTAGCGTAGATGAGCGCAAGTTGATGTCCACCAAAACTGTTGGGCGATTGGATCGGGGGGATGTTAAATCCACTTGAATAAATTTCAAAAATTAATCCGGCTCGAAGGACCAATGATTGTGGTGGGGTGGACGTCTTGACAAACTCCTGGAGTGGTTGCAGAACAGATGCTGTTAAAACCGGCGCGAAAATAGTTCGGGGTAAAAATGACAATTCGGGGGCGGCGATCTTTTCAGTTTCACTGTTTATTTCGCACTAAAAACAATTATGTGGCTAAGCTTAAGTCTAGGTTGGAGAGGAGAGAATGCTCGGACGGTGTGGAACGCGTCGTAGGAAAAGCTCCCTGCACTGCGATCGTGGTGCATACCTTTGCGCGCAAACAAGGTGAGAAAACGAAAGTTCGATGAAAAATCGACTAAAAGTATACTCGTCGGTTATGAACCAAATGGTTTCAAATTGTGGAATGTGGAATCGACAAAATTTATGACTGCTAGAGATGTTGTGGTGGATGAAACCAATATGCTAAGTTCTAGGTCTGTAAATCAGAGCTGCAAACCGGCTTTGAACCGAACCGGTTCGAAACCGGAATTCCGACTATCAGATTACTGTGAACCGAACCTCTTAAGGTATTAAAGCTGAACCTGAACCCGTTTCGAACCCAAACTTTCGGTTCGGTTCAACAAAAATTATAGATTTCAACTATTTCCCAGTGACTTCTTCTGTTATCCTGATGGAATTATCCACATTACTGTGGAAACACTTTTCGTATGTGGACTACCAAATTGCATTTCACTTTAAGGTGTATCCAGAACTTCGAAGTTTTTATTTCGTCACAATACTTTATATAAGTAGAAATACTTTGTCCTTGCTTTGATGGTCATGAGCTGTATGAAAGTGTTTCTATTTATATAAAGTATTGTGAAATTTCATCCCAATCCAAAATCGAGACAATTCCCTAACAGTTTATGTCGGTTGTAGGTCGCTTACTATATAAACGTGGATAAAGCTTGGCTGAACCAAGGTTCGAACCAAAACCTCGGCCCAAAAACCTTGAACCTCAAAATTCTGAACCTGAACCATTGGTAAATTTTGGTTCGAACCCGCGAGCCGGAGATCCGCGAAATTTTTTGGGTTTGCAGCCCTGCTGTAAATGACTGTGAAAATCAGTCAGGTGACTCTGTGTTCCAACAATTTGATGTGGAACAGATGGAAGACTCTATGTTTCAACATGATAGTTCGAAACAGGTTGAATACTCTTGCTTTTAAAATGAAAGCGAGGAGCAAGAAGTTGATTTTCCGTATATGAGTATGGAAAGTGAGTCTAATTTTCCATATATTAGTGTGGAAAATAGTGAGTCTGATATCCGTAATGTGAATACGGATGAAACGTCTGATAATTCAATATCAGACATACAGCCTAGGGAAAATTCCACAAATCTTGAGAATGCCGAATAAAAGGAAGACCAAAAATATCTTATAGATTGTTGGAAAAATGTTTAATGAATGCTCATACTTTCTTTACCAATACTGCCAATACTTTTGAAGAAATTACAAATTACAACTGTCCTAATTACAAATTACAAAGACCAGACGATAAAAACATAGTTGATTGCAAATGGGTATTTACTATAAAGCAAGATGGACTTGGTAACTTAGTTAAATATAAAGCTTGACTTGTTGCGCGTGGTTTCACGCAAGAATATTTAACGGACTATGATGAAACATTTGCACCAGTTGCACGAATTTCAAGTTTCCGGTTTATCCTGTCACTTTCAAACCAATTTGACTTAAAAGTTCACCATATGAATGTCAAAACAGCATTTTTAAATGGTATTCTTAAAGAAGAAATTTATATGACAGTTCCTGAAGGATTGTCATATGAAAGTAATACAGTCTGCAAGCTAAACAAGGCTATTTACGGTCTTAAGGGGGTATTGCTGGTTGGCAAAATTTTTTTTTCGATTTTTTTTTTTTTGCATATTTTTATAGCTTGGATATTTGAGAATATTGCCCTAAAAGGGTTTTTTGAAATATGAAATACCTTATTAGATATGGCTACTTTTTGAAAGCAACTGTTTGAAGCAACCACCGAATTTCGTGGAACGTTTTCTTTGCAGATTCGCGTTCGCTGCCATTGCAGACAGATATATGTGAGTATTTCAAAAAAAAAAATGTTTTATTGCCTTAAATTTTTTTTTAGTTTCTTCAAAATCACTTTTTTGAACTTCGAAGTCACTTTTCCCCGGTTCTACTAAACCGATTTTGATGAAACCAAGTGCAATCGACTGAGAATTGTCGAATTTCTAAAACTGCAGACTAAAATTTTTCATATCTTTAAACGTTTCAACAACTTCAAACTTTAAGCGCGATTATCTCGTAACCACGTTTTACAAGCTGGCGACAGCGATTGCGCCCGTAGTTCTGAACCGATTTTGATGAAACAAAGTGCAATCGACGCAGAAATATCGCCATTCTGGCCCCTACCTCAATCATAATTTTAAAAAAAAAATTTTTCCACGTCCAACTTTGAAGGCCGACAACTTTTTGAACAGCCTTCGTACAAAGGAAAAAAATGTTCGGATAACTCCACTTCGGATCATCTGAAATGGAAAAAATAAACGGCGTTAGATTCAGTACAGATGTAATTCTGGCCGCTACCTCGATCATAATTTTGCGATTTTTTTTAACAAAATGGCGGAAATTGAAAAATGAAAAATCGACTTTGAGCCATTTTTTTTGTAGTTTAGTGTAAAAAAAAATTGTAAAAAAATTTTTAAAATTATGATTGAGGTAGGGGCCAGAATGGTGACAATTCTGCGTCGATTGCACTTTGTTTCATCAAAATCGGTTCAGAACTACGGGCGCAATCACCGCCGCCAGCTCGAAAGACGTGGTTTCGAGACAAACGAGTTTAAAGTTTGAAGTTGTTTTTTTGCATCAAAAATAAATTGAAATGAAAAATTTTAGTATGCAGTTTTAGAAATTCGACATTTCTCCGTCGATTGCACTTAATTTCATCAAAATCGGTTCCAGAGAACTGGAGAAAAGTGACTTCGAAGTTCAAAAACGTGATTTTGAAGACACTCAAAGAAAATTTTAGGCAATAAACCATTATTTTTTTGTGAAATACTTACATATATCAGTCTGCAATACCAGCAAACGCTAATCTGAAAAGAATGCTTTGAACGAAATTCGGTGGTTGCTTCAAACCGTTGCATTCAAAAGCAAATCGCATTTTGGCGAAAACATTGCTGTACAAAAAAGGACATATCTCTAAAAGTATTTCGAATTTCAAAAAACCCTGTTTAGGACAATATTCTCAAATATCCAAGCTATAAAAGTATGCAAAAAAAAAAAATCTAAAAAAAATTTTGGCCAACCAGCAATTCCCCCTTAAGCAAGCAGCCAGATGCTGGTTTGAAGTGTTCGAACAAGTTCTGAAAAAAATTGGATTTGAGAATTTAGCAGTTGATCGTTGTATTTATATCATAGACAAAGGAGATGTATCCAAAAGTATATATGTACTGCTTTATGTGGATGACCTGGTGATAGCCACCAAAGATAGTGAAACAATGTCTAAATTCAAATCTTATGTGATGAATATATTTAGAATGACCGACTTGCTTGACATTCAATACTTTATCGGTATAAAAATAGACAGACAGGATGATAAATTGTGCCTTAGTCAGTCCGCATATATTAAAAATGTTTTAAGGAAATTTAATATGGAAGATTGTAAGCCAGTTAGTAAACCACTTCCAAGCAAGCTTAATTATGATGCTTTGAGATCAGAAGAACCATGTGATGCACCTTGCCGTAGTTTAATTGGTTGTTTGATGTTCATCATGTTATGTACACGCCCAGACTTAAGTACATCAATAAGTATTTTAAGCCGATATTCCAATAATAACAAGTAAGGGCGCTGCAGTCGAGTTTCCCGACCACAAAATACCCTGTTCATTTATTTTCATTTATTTGTTTTTGAATTTTTGAAGATGTCATCCTAAATGTAGGCAATACTTTTCTAGTCCTGCTGCTTTTATCAGCTCAACTGTTTCGCTTATAACTCCGGTGTTTTTGGTCCGATCTGATTGTACTTTTCAGAATAGATAGATATTGAGCCTAGCTTGATGTATACTAAACCACGAGGCTCTAAGTTGAAAATTGTGGATCTGACGGCTTTTTAGGTCTTGGATTTATAGAGGAGCTCTTGGTTTTTTGGGGATAGAAAGGGGGACGGGGTGGAATTTTTCAAATCTGAAAGAAACTTGATCTGCGTACAGCATAAATCTACCTTCGTGCAAAAATTTGTGGCTCTATCTCTTATAGTCTCTGAGATCGACGCGTTCATACAGACAGACAGACGGACGGACGGACGGACGGACAGACGGACAGACGGACAGACGGACAGACGGACGGACGAACAGACGGACAGACGGACATGGCTATATCGACTCGGCTGTTCATGCTGATCAAGAATATATATACTTTATGGGGTCGGAAAATTTTCCTTCTCCCTGTTACATACATTCGCACAACTTCATGATCCCCCTTTTCCCATTTTCAATGGGAACAGGGTATAATAATTCGGAACTATGGCAATGCCTTAAAAGGGTGCTGAGGTATCTAAAAGGTACTATTGACTTAAAATTAACTTTTGTGAATAATGTTAATTATGAAAGTATTATTAATGGTTATGTTGATTCTGATTGGGCAGGAAGTGAGACAGACAGACGTAGTACTACTGGTTATTTATTTAAAATGTTTGAGTCGTGTGTAATTTGCTTTAGTACAATGAAACAAAATTCAGTCGCCGCTTCATCCACTATATATGCAAATAATATATAATATATGGCTTTGTTTGAGGGCGTAAGAGAAGCTTTGTGGTTGAATTCATTAATAAAAGGGATAATGCTTGAGTTAAATAATCCAATCAAAATCTATGAGGATAATCAGGGTTGTATTTGTATAGCCAATAATCCCACTTGCCACAAGAGAACTAAGCATATAGATATTAAATATCATTTTACAAGGGAACAAATTGAAAAGAAATTAATTTCTCTTGAGTATATTTCCAAAGACATGCAGTTGGCTGATATCCTGACGAAACCGCTACCAGCAGCAAGATTCCTTAGTCTGAGAAATCAACTGGGACTTTATGAATAAATATCATCACAAAAATACTTTGAATTTTTTTTTTTTCTAAAACTTAATTTTTGATTTTTATGATATAATTTAAAGACTATCTGACGTCGATTTGAATGTAAATTTTTGATTTGAAATAATATTATAATTGAATGTAAAACTACTACTAACTTTGCTTGGTCGGATTAGGTTTTACTGGGTTTTCCCTAATCCCTTGCAACGAATGTTGGACCTTGAGAATTGTATTTCCCAGAAAGCGCAAACTTTTCTATTAAGTTTTGTAATTATACCCGTTACTCGTAGAGTAAAAAGGGTATACTAAAGTCGTGCAAATGTATGTAACAGGCAGAAGGAAGCATCTCCGATATCATAAAGTATATATATTCTTCATCAGCATCAACAGCCGAGTCGATATAGCCATGTCCGTCTGTCCGTCCGTCCGTCCGTCCGTCCGTCCGTCTGTATGAACACCTAGATCTCAGAAACTAGAAGAGCTAGAGCAACCAAATTTTAGATGTAAGCTAGTATTGTCTGTAGGCAGATCAAGTTTGTTTCAAATTTTGGCCACGCCCCCCACCGCCCCCGCAATAAAAAATGTTGAATAACTCCCACAATTTTTAGGATATCGAGCTCAGATTTTGCAGTGTAGTCTATGTGGCCAATATCTACAATCTCACAAATTTTCAAAAGGATCGGATAATAAATGGCTGAGTTAAAAAAATGCTGCATACTTATCCGAGCTGAGCTGAGTAACGGGTATTTCGAAGTCGGGCAGGGCCGACTTTAACTTACGCTCTCGTTTAATATTTCTTCGTAAACATTTTATACAACATTCTTTAAATGTCATACTTGAATGTGCTTTTAGTTTTAATAAAGAGAGTTTAACTGTGTCGTCACAAAAAATTCACAAAAAAGTGAGTTTTTTCGAGCGATTTGAGCAGAATATCAGCTAGAAGGTGATCTAAGTTAATTGTATTGGATTTTCCCATTTTCTTAAATATATCGTAGTCGTCGGCGTAGGCGTAGAAAGAAAATTGTTTGTGGATCGCTATGGTTCTATTTAATTTGTTGTTGGCTATGAGAAAAAGGACTACTGACAGAGGCGATCCTTGGGGGATTCCATTTATTAGAGGAAGAGTTTTTGAGAGGGTTTGACCTACAGAGACGGTGATTGTTCTGTTTGTCATAAAATTTATCACATATTTTATTATTTTGTGACCCATTTTTCAGTTTACGAGTATATCAATCACTGCGTGAATTCCGACTCTGTCAAATGCTTTTGAGAAATCAAGGGAGATAATTGATGCATGGTTTTTTGTGGAGAGGGCGGAGGATATCTGGTAATCTAATGACACTAGAGAGTCTGATATGGATTTGCCCTTTTTAAATCCAGATTGCCGACTGTCGATCGATTTGTTGCGCAAGACAAACCACCACAGTCGATTGGCAATGATCTTGTCGAGGAGTTTGGCAAGGCATGAGTTGAGTGAGATTGGGCGGTAGGAATTTGTATGGGTTTTGTCGGATTGTGGCTTTATTACGGGTACTATTTTGCTTAGCTTAAATTGGTGGGGGGTAAAAGAGTTAACTATGTTATTGTAGAGGTTAAGAAGTCTTTGATGAACAGATGGGTGGAGGTGCTTTAGCATAAGGTATGAAATGTCAGTTTGTGTAAGGCTATTTGTAGTTATATTGAAGTAATAGGCTCGTCTAGGGACTTCGCTAAGTTACAGGGGCGATGTGTAAATTGCATATTTAATGTTGATTGTTTGTGGGATTGAAAGGTGGCAGGAAAATTGGAGTTGCTAGATTCGGTTGACCAATTTGTACAGAATGCGTCTGCTATTTCTTGGCGAGATGTGATGTAATGTGAGGAGTTTTGGGCTTTTAAGCAGTGAATGGGTAGATTTGGTTTTGTGCCACAGAAAATCCTAATATTATTCCATATTTTTGAGGAATGGGTGGAAGAGGTGATATCTGAAGTACATTTTTTTGTTGTGCTGTTTTTTTTAGCTTGTTTCAATTCCAGTTTGAATAGAGCGTTTGTTCTTCTGTAGTTGATTATGTTGGTAGTGTTGATTGACTGTTGAAGAGATTTCCAGTGTCTGTTTTTAATATTTTTTAGGGATTCCAGGCTTTTGTTCCACCAAGGGACCTTGTGTTTGACCATTATAGAAGGTATGGTATGTGGGATGGATTTGTTTGCTGTTTGCCGAATAAGTTTGCACAAATTGCTGTCTCCTTGTTAATGTTTTGACTTTCAGGCTTGGATTTATTAAGTTCGTAGGAGCTGTCGAAAAAATGTTCCCAATTGGCAAGGTCTAATTTGAACTTTAATTGGTAAGTTGGGGCTGGGGAAGGGGTTGGAAATAGGGAGATTGAAATTGGAAAGTGGTCGCTGCCATAGAGATTTGTGTCGATATGCCAGGATGATTCAAGGGCTATTGCGGGAGTCGCAAGAGATATGTCTATGTGTGTTAAGGTGTTGTGAGTGCTGAAGTGGGTGGGGGCCCCACGATTCAGCGATAGTAGTGGTGTTTTATCAATAAATTTGGCTATGTCGTTTCCTCTTCGATTGTTCTTCGGAGAGCCCCAAGAGCTATGCCAGCCATTAAGGTCCCCTGTTATAATTGTGTGATCTGTTAGGTTGGCGAAGGAGTTAAGGAGTTGGTTGGTTGTAAATGGTTTATTTGGGGCTATGTATGTGGAGTATATGTTGAATTTTAATTTAGATTGAATGGAAACTGCAATAAGTTCGATGTTGTTTGAGGTGTTTACGTTAATAATGCTATGTTGGAGAGAGTTGTGTATAAGAAGAGCTACTCCTCCAAACGCGATCGGAGAGGTGTTGTTGTGGTAAAGGGTGTAGTTTAGGGGGGTTGGGAAAGTATGGTGATTGTGGATGTGGGTTTCTTGGAGTGAAATAATTTTGGGAGATATGTTTTTTATTACTAATTGTAACTGATAATAGTTGTTACGATAACCGTTTATGTTCCATTGAAGGATCTTAATAGACATTAAAGGATTTGGTTGGATGTAAACATTGGTGAGTCATGAATTAGAGTATTTATGTTGATCAGTACTTGGACTCTCAGTGGATTTGGTTCCGACCAGATCACCTCCACTGATGAGAGTAAAGTGTATCTATTAGAGGGAGTGTATGTAAAGGACGATATCAGGACGTGTGTCCGTTGGAGAACATGGAGGCCAGAAGTTCAATTCTTCAACAATCGCCTGTTCTGAGGTCGTTCATTTACATTTATGTGGCTGGCTTGCGGGTTTTCCTGGAGGTATACATACTCAAGGGCGTAGCCAGGGGGGGCCGTTGCCCCCCCCCTTAAATAATTTCAATTGGCTTGTAAAAATTTACGGTTACTTTTTGGAAGTTTTTGGACATACTTTGCCGACGGTGGCTGATGTGGTTGGAGTATCTTGGTTGAGATCTCTGTAGCTTATGATGTTGGCGGAGATTCCTGGTGCTGGAGGTGAAGCTTCGGTAGTTGTGGCTGAAGCGTAGGTCTTGGGAAGTTGGTGGCGTTGTTGAAGTCTGACTTTTCGATAATTTTGATTGCTAGAATTTCCTTGTGTTTATGGAAAGTGGGACATTTGAGGTCCATAATGTTGTGGTGGTGCTCTACTAATTTGGCTTCCTTCCAGTTGATACATGTGGTGTTATGGACGCATGGATCTTCTAGGTTTTCATTGTTGTGTGTCGGTGAATTGCAGTTGAGGCATAGTTGTGGGCTATTGCAGTATTGGGTTAGGTGGCCAAGACGGCCACATTTGCGGCATCTACGCGGTAGTGGAATGTATGGGCGAACTTCAGTAACTTCATATCCAATTTTTATTGATGAAGGTAAATGTGGGGTGTGGAAAGTTAATATAATCAGTCCAGTTTCGACGAAGACCTCCTGTAGTTTTTTAGTTATTTTCCGGCATTCTATGACGTTTTGGTCGCTAAGTTCGTTGATTATGATTTCTTCGGGTATGTGGCGTAGGGCGTTGGAGTATATAACTCCCTTAGAAGAATTGAGGGTATTGTGTTCAGAGACGGTGACTTCAATGTTGTTGCCGAGGGATGCTAGTTTTACGAGGTTTACAGCTTGTTTTAGTGTTTTTGTTTTTATTAGTTTGGAGCCATTGCCTTGGGAGGTACATGACTCAACTTCACCACTGCAATCATTGTCTATTATTATACCCTGTTCCCATTGAAAATGGGAAAAGGGGGATCATGAAGTTGTGCGAATGTATGTAACAGGGAGAAGGAAAATTTTCCGACCCCATAAAGTATATATATTCTTGATCAGCATGAACAGCCGAGTCGATATAGCCATGTCCGTCTGTCCGTCTGTCCGTCTGTCCGTCCGTCCGTCCGTCCGTCCGTCCGTCTGTCCGTCTGTCCGTCTGTCTGTCTGTATGAACGCGTCGATCTCAGAGACTATAAGAGATAGAGCCACAAATTTTTGCACGAAGGTAGATTTATGCTGTACGCAGATCAAGTTTGTTTCAGATTTGAAAAATTCCACCCCGTCCCCCTTTTATCGCCAAAAAACCTAGACCTCCTCTATAAATCCAAGACCTAAAAAGCCGTCAGATCCACAATTTTTAAGAGTTAGAGCCTCGTGGCTCGTGGCTATACATCAAGCTAGGCTCAATATCTATCTATTCTGAAAAGTACAATCAGATCGGACCAAAAACACCGGAGTTATAAGCGAAACAGTTGGGCTGATAATAGCCCTCAGGACTAGAAAAGTATTGCCTACATTTAGGATGACATCTTCAAAAATTCAAAAACAAATAAATGAAAATAAATGAACAGGGTATTTTGTGGTCGGGAAACTCGACTGCAGCGCCCTTACTTGTTTTTTTTATGAGAAATGGTCTGACGTTGGATATGGTGTCTTCACTATTAATGCGTGTCATTATTAAATATTTAGGTCCGATCGTTGGGCTTTTTAGTTTTTTTGAATTGTCTAGCACCAAACCCAGCTGTGGCTGGGTTTTTGCTTTATTTCTGTCTGGTGGTTCAACCATTGTTGTTGCTGCTAAGCAGCGCTAAGAGTTTAGCGGCGCACAGTGGCCGGATTCGCGAATTTGGCGTTGCAAAAATCAATTTTTGATGTTCGATTTTTTTGAGCAGATTTTTTTAATTCAATAAAGGGAACCCCAGATAGCCCAAAAAACTTTGGTTTTTTGAATTTGATCAATTAGTTTGATTGTTACAGTGGTTCAAAGTTGAAGAATTTTTCAAACTGCTGAATTTTTAATTTTTTTGGTTACAAATGTCAATTTTGTGAGCGTATAAAAACCAAACGGTAATACCGATTTGAATTTGCTTGATTTTTTTGAAAAGATGCATTAATTCTTAACGTGAATACATTAACAAACTTTATTATTTCAAAGTTGAATGTTCCACATTCAAGTTTTAGGTGGACACTATTTTTGGTTGAGTTTTTTAACTTTGATAGACTCGAAAATATCAATTTCACCCGATTTCAGTTGTTTCGGAGCATAGGTATTATATATTAGTCTATTTATTAATGTATTGTAAGAAATGCAGCTGCCACAACCTGCAACCTTAGACGTTACATTGATATTTGCGATTTAATCTACAGGTAAATAATATTTGGGAAGAACAAGTACAAACGAAGAAGAAGAAGAACGTTGCAGGCAAAATTTTAAAGCGTATTTTATGATTTACTGAGATAGGTAACACATAATATAGGTAGTTACAATTGGCCTTTTCTGATTTTGCGCTTTACAACTAGCAAGTGGGTGGATTTTTTACCTACTCTCGAGTGACCTTTTCAACAGGTACTAGCTATGTTTGAAGTTGCTCATTGTCTTTTAATGGTGTTGTGAACTGTTACCTAATATTGCGTAACCCTTTCAAAAGGATTTAGTTTTTTTCAGGCCATGGAGTAATTTTTTTACCTGTTGCTACCTGTGTTCCTTGTGAACATACTTATAAAGGGCTTACTCCAGTAAAGGCAGATTATTCAGACTTGAACAGTCGTGCGAAAAAGTACGCACACATAGTGATCCAAAACAATGGAAAATAGAAGGAAACAGGATATACAACAGAAGTTCTTGGCGGATCTCGGGCTAAAAGTCGACTACAAAAGGTATAGATATGCGAACACGTGCAAAATATCTCGACATCAAGAAAATACAGACCTTTTCAACATGTTGTCGGCCTCCTCTGATCCTCGTATCTCATCTCTCAGACACATCAGGACACTCGCGGAATTAACCAACGAATATTCGCCAGAAATATTAAGACTATTAAGCACTAATGGGTATGAATACCTATACTGACAACATTTTACAAGAAAATTAATCATTCCCAAGTTAGAACTAATTTTGTATGAAAATAATTTTTTTAAGCAAGTACAAATTAACTTGTTATACATTTTTTTTTAATTTTTAATATTATTAAAACTTAATTTTTAAGAAATCAATTTAAAAAAATTAAAATACGTAGACTTTTTCATACAATTTTTTTGGAGTATTAAACTATGAACTTTGGCAGCCGATCCTGTGTCCCCCTGTTAACCTACCAAGATGAACGTACGCTCATTTTAAAGCTACAGTTATTCTCTATCCTCGTCCCTTTGAAATTTTTCAAATATCTCTTTCCGTTAAAAAGTTATGATTTTTGCAACGCCAAATTCGCGAATCCGGCCACTGTGCGGCGGTGTTTTATCAGTTTATGTTGGTTTGCTTGTTTATCTTGTAACTGTAATAGTTTTTGTGTGTTTTTGTTAGTGTTGTTGTTGGTTTGTAAGAACTTTCCGTATGCACGACTGATCGCAGTGAGAGTTGGAGAGTGACTGAATATTTGTTTATGTATTTAATACATATATTACAAATCTTAAATATTAAAATTTTTATTGCCAGTTCGTTTTTTGGCTAGACGAAAGGCTGTCCGCAACTTCGATTTTGGGGTTTTCTCCGAGCGGTCCCAGGGTATTTGCATCTGTAATTATTAAATTAGTTAGTTGTTATATTTTGGGTGCATTTATTAAGTATTTACCTAGTAGAGCAACATAGAAATGGATGACTTGCTTTAGGCCTTTCTTGCCCAAAAAAAAAGCTCCATCTATGTTGTACATCTGGATAAGACTATGGGCCAAAATATTTTCTATATTTTTGACGATCCCTCCCCTTTGAATTAGGGTTTGATTGCTAGGATCTGTTATATATGGAGGATACTTCATAAATAGAATTCTCTGAGCAATAAATTATGTGTAATAACTAACAAATTTATGTTTTTCGCCAAGCTCAATTTTCTTGGTGACCACTGCTAGTTCCTCTCCGCTCTTCAGGAGGAATTGTTCAATATATTTGTTTTGTTGCGAAAGTTGGTTAAAATATGACGACTCATAGAATTTTGTTTACTGCGTTCATGACGATTTCAAGTTTAGCTAAGGGAATTTCAGAAAGTGTTAAATTTTGAGCTACACACTGCGGTCACTATTCGCAATACTCAGTTAATGTCTCAGTCAAATTATGTACACAATATTGTTGATAATGTATGAGCAATGCTCATTGAGCATGTCATATTAAGATCTTTCTTCCAGCTGACTTTTAACTAAACATTAAGCAAATTATTGCCTAGAAAATCAACATATGAAATGACGTAAATGCCTTCTTGCTTATTGAACTGTCGTTATATTCTCTCTGAAATTTATAGAACCCTATTAAAATACTTAATATTTACTGTTAACGTTAAATATGAAATTTCCATAAGGGTTGTTCGATTTTGAAACCAAAATCGACACCCTTATTGATCGATTACATAACGCACCTTTCATTTCAGAAAAACTCTTCTCCCAAGAAAGACATTTTGAACATTCTTCTTTTGTTGAATCTGTAATACAAAAAAATATCAAGTATCGCGAACCTTTAGTCAATGCCATTTTAAAATTTTTATTAATTATGTTTTTATTATTTTTATTTTTTATGTTAGTGGAGCGCAACAAGTGTAAAAAATTAAAGGTTAGTTGCAGTCCAACATTGAAATTAAGAGCAAATCATTTCCATAGAAAATACCAATGGCTTTACATTCTAACTGCGATAAACAAAATGATTCTTGAACCTCAATTGGGTCCATATCTACAACATATATTCCCAAAAGTGATGAGTCTAATGGTTCTTGGTACATGCAGTGAAGAATTGTCAATCTTTTGCCTAAAATTGAGCCCCCATTTTCACTAATTATTGACTGAATCACTGGACTAAAATCTTTCATATGGCAATAATTATTTGGCTGTTTAGAGCTTAACATACAGCCTTTAAAAAAACATGTATTGCCAATTATTTTTGACTCACTTCATTTCTGTGTATCTGTTCTAAAACTTTAGATGGCTTTCGAACTCTTTTTTTTAAGGATTGTAGGTAATTTTCCAAAGAATACGTTGAACCTGATTTGAGATTGCCAAATTGTTCAACTGTTTCTATGAAACGTAATAAACTATGGACATTGTAGGTAAGACTATTTTCGCCAAATATAGTTGGAAAATTGGACGCAAAGAGGTTAAGCATTGATTATCGTGAATCTAAGTTTATACCTCGCTGTTTCGTACAGCAAAGGACTCTATGTGAACAGTGCAATAGCAAGAATTAATAATAAACAAGTAAGGGCGCTGCAGTCGAGTTTCCCGACCACAAAATACCCTGTTCATTTATTTTCATTTATTTGTTTTTGAATTTTTGAAGATGTCATCCTAAATGTAGGCAATACTTTTCTAGTCCTGAGGGCTATTATCAGCCCAACTGTTTCGCTTATAACTCCGGCGTTTTTGGTCCGATCTGATTGTACTTTTCAGAATAGATAGATATTGAGCCTAGCTTGATGTATACTAAACCACGAGGCTCTAACTTGAAAATTGTGGATCTGACGGCTTTTTAGGTCTTGGATTTATAGAGGAGGTCTAGGTTTTTTGGGGATAAAAGGGGGACGGGGTGGAATTTTTCAAATCTGAAACAAACTTGATCTGCGTACAGCATAAATCTACCTTCGTGCAAAAATTTGTGGCTCTATCTCTTATAGTCTCTGAGATCGACGCGTTCATACAGACAGACAGACGGACAGACGGACGGACGGACGGACGGACGGACGGACGGACAGACGGACAGACGGACAGACGGACAGACGGACATGGCTATATCGACTCGGCTGTTCATGCTGATCAAGAATATATATACTTTATGGGGTCGGAAAATTTTCCTTCTCCCTGTTACATACATTCGCACAACTTCATGATCCCCCTTTTCCCATTTTCAATGGGAACAGGGTATAAAAATCCTCATGAACCTCACCTCTTAAAACCACAATGCCAGTGTGCAGCCAGTGTACAGCAAAAACAGTCGAAACTCCGTGGCTTTCCAATGAACAAGTTACGATCTCGGCTTTCGAGCAAATTCTTTTGGGACTCTCGACTGCAGGTTTATTAATTGCCCTGACATATTATTTTTGTTTTGGTTTTCAACTTTATAAGCATTTAATACACTGTACCAAACATTTTTTCATGACACCCAACTCTACAAGATGCATTGGATTCCAAAGTGAAGCTGTAACAATAGGTATTTTTATACACTTGCAAAGGGTATTATAATTTTGCCCAGAAGTTTGCAACGCATAGAAATATTCATTTCCGACCTCATAAACTGTATAAATTCTTGATCAGGGTGACGAGCTGAGTCGATTGAGCCTTGTCCGTCCGTCCGTCTGTCCGTTTGTCTGTCTGTCTGTTTCTACGCGAACTAGTCTCTCAGTTTAAAAGCTATCGAGCTTTTGCACAGAGTCTTCTTTTTGCTGCACACTACTAATATGTCGGAACCGACCGGATCGGATGACTATATCTCATAGGAACAATCGGTCAGAAAACTAGTTTTAGTATGAAAACCTTTTTTCTTTTCAATGGAAACGTCTCCAAACTTTCTAATCGTAGGTTTTATATGTTTTTTTGAATCCTACCAATTTTTATTAAAATCGGACAACTATCTGGTATACCTGGCATACAAAAGATAGGTCCGAAAAACAGTCTTAGTAAGAAAAACTTTTTTGTTTTTAATGGTAGCATCCTACATCTTTGTATTTGTTTGTTTCACATGCTTTCACATAAAAAAGAAAAAAAGAGTGTTTTTTGAAAATACTTAAGCGAGACCTTGCAAGGGTATAAAAACTTCGGCACAGTCGAAGTTAGCTTAGCTTTCTCGTTAAATCTTCTAAGACACATTTTTCAGATAGGTATCCTGAACTATGATGATTCGGATATTTCCTACACGCAAAATCAGCGTCTGTAATTTTGATCCCCGGTGTTGTGCTGTAAGTTATAACGCCATTAACTCTGTCGCGACATATGAGAAGTAACACTGGATATGTAAGCTCTAGCCGGAGAATCACAAACTACAGACCTGATGCTTATATTTGTTAGATTAGCATTTATTTCCAATCCATTTTCCATTAACGTTAACATTTCAGATGAAAACTTAGTCAGATAGTCTCTACAGCTGATCGGCTTACTATTTTTTGGAGTTCGCGAACCGGACCATGAACCAAGTGGCTTACATTTTTGACTCCGCGAACCTGAACCCGAACCGGACCACTTTTTCCAAAAATGAGGTTCGCTTCAAAAATTTAAGTAATTTTTTCAACCATACATCCAGGGAAATATAAAATCTGTGAATGATGTTATGGATTCCTTTGAAAATTGTCCAAGAACACATTCAAAAAAAGACTTAAAAATATTGCTCTTACTATACTAGCTGTATCAGAAACTCAGGTATCTGTTAAACGAGCATTTTCAACACTTAACTTTGTTCTTTCTGATTTAAGAGCTAGTATAGATGAACAGCTCCTGGAAGATATCATGATAATTAACTTAAACTAAGCAGTTTCTAAAAGCTGTTAATGTCATCTAATGGATTTGCTAATTGAAAAACCTCAAGTAATGAGCATTATGATTTACCATATGGATAGAAGGTATATAGGTTTAATTTTCAACGTATTAATAAATCAAAAGACAAACTATTCTTTTAAGTGCAAGCGAACCAAGGCTCGAACCAGAACCTGTGTTCAGGGGTTCCACGATCCGGTCCGCGAACCGAACCTTGGATTTTACAATTAGTTCGAACCATCTGACCGAACCTCCTGGATAATTTTTGAGGTTTGCAGCCTTGCTTCAAACACACCTGCAGCAAATACTGGCATCCCAGTAAAATTGCTTACCCTAACTTAAATTGGCCACAATTGCATTTCCGTCTGTCCGTCTGTCCGTCCGTCCGTCCGTCTTTCTGTCCGTATGAACGCACAGATCTCAGAGATGGTAAGAGATAGAGGTTTGACATGTATGGGACATATGCTTCGTATGTCTGCAGGCGGATCAAGTTTACTTTCAATTTTGGCCACAAACCCTCCCGCCCCCGCAATCGAGATAAAACGTCAAATCTCCCACAGATGGTTAGATGGTTTGTTCTGTTTGGACATATTTAATAATCAGGATAACTTATCGATCCGCTAAAGGAATGGTGAAGATCGGATAAACGGTTGTCGAGTTATGATCAAAAGACTGTTCGCTGCTGCAGCGCAATAGCAGCGCTGCTTTCAGCTGCATCAAAATTTACGCTGAGCGTATAATTTCGTTGGTACACAGTATGTTAAAGTCTGGCTTGAACGACATTCTTTCTTGTTTTTTCTGCGTTAGGGCCAACTAAAGCTCGTTGTATGCTTGGCTCTAGGTATGATTATTATTGTTGCGCTCGTGGTCTTTTGCAAACGGTTATTATAATATTAATATTAAATCTTGTATTTAATATAGTTCAATTTCACTTACACATATGCTTGTACTTTCGGCGCCAGTTTTTCGTAGCCAGTTTAAGTGACAGTTTACAGTTGTAATCTTGTACAAAATTTAGTTTGACCTCATTAGATTTTAGGTTTCTTCATGGCTGTTGTACAGGATGTAGAGTGTACGCCTCATGGGCGTCGGAGCATCTAGTAAAAAGCTCTCCACGTTATGTTATCTCACCTTATAAAGCTAAAAAGTGTTAAATGATCCATGAAGCGCTTTTTCAGCTGCATTGGCCCAAAAATTTGCTTGACCATATATGGTTTTAGAGAATCAGAATTCCCCAACTTCTTCTAACATATTATTTGATGGATGACATGAAACGAGACCCGGCAAATATATAATCTCTGGTAATGTAGTGCGGATCTGCAAGGTTTTTCGGGTATCCCTTACAGTCTGTCGGACGGTTACCTAAAATACCCAAGCCGATGGCTGCCTGAAATCTCCTTGCAGATAGCACGTCTTAATGTGCAAACTCTGGCAATGCTGTGCTGATTGGGTAGGCCGATGCTTACTCTTAGCTGACTGCCGGATGATTAACAGATATGTGCTGGCCGTCGGCTGTCCCAAAATAGCCTGCCGTACGGCTGATATTTCAAGTACAGCCTCTGGTAATGCTGAGCCCGATCTGCCTGTCCGTTGGTAACCCATAACTGGCTGCCAGGTGGGTAATGGAGAAGGACCAGACCAATGGCTGTCCAGACTGCCAGGCGGATGGCACTTTATGTGCGCGACACTGTCAGTTCTGTGTTGATCGGCCAGGCCGATGGCTACCTTTAGCTGACTGCCAGATGGTTAACTATTCTTGTATGCGCGTCTGGGAGTATCGTGCAGAACCGGTCACCAGACGGCTTACTTTCAGTAGCACCAGGCACAAAAAAAAAACTGCTGGGATATCTTAAGTACAGAAACTTAATATTTGTACATATTTAATACATAATATAATAATACATGGTCCTATACCTAATCAAAACCCTCGATGGACTGTACTATCGATTCAAATAAAGATTTCATGCATTTTTCTGAATTTTATGTGTTTTTTTTTAAAAACTTTCCTAAAGCTCTTAAAAAATTACCCTTTACATAAATATACAAATAGTTACTTTTTAGGTATTTAAAAAGAATTATTTAAATTTGCCGCCGAACAAAACATGGCACTCTTTTAGGGACACTTATGTTAAAGTACACATTAATATGAAAGCAGACACAAAAAAAAAATACTAAATAGTCTATGTGCACTTAGAAATATTCGAATAACTTCGTCAGACAGTAACCAAAATCAAGAATCCAACATCTGTTCAACGAAGAATGAAATGGGTTTTTATACTCTGTACCGTAGGTACAAAGAGTATATTAAGTTTGTGCTGAAGTATGTAACAGCCAGAAGGAAGCATCTCCGACCCCATAAAGTATATATATTCTTGATCAGCATCAACAGCCGAGTCGATATAGCCATGCCCGTCTGTCCGTCTGTCTGTCCGGATGAACGCACAGATCTCAGAGATGGTAAGAGATAGAGGTTTGACATGTACCGGACAAATGCTTCTTATGTCTGCAGGCTGATCAAGTTTATTTTCAATTTTGGCCACGCCCCCTCCCGCCCCCTCAATATGGAAAAAACGTCATATCGCATACAGTTTTTAAGATAGGTCATTCGTTCCTTGTGGACATATTTAGTAATCGGGATGGCTTATCGATTTGCCAAAGAAATGGCGAAGATCGGATGAACGGTTGTCGAGTTATGATCAAAAGACTTTCAGTTGCTACTGCAGCATCAAAATGTATGCTGAGTGTATAACTTCGTTGGCACAGAGTATGTTATAGTCGGGCTTGACCGACTTTCTTTCTTGTTATAATAAAATTTAAAAGAAAATCACGTAGAATAAAATAGTAAAACTAGTGAAGGCCAAAGTGGAAATTTAAAAAAAAAAAACATTGTAAATGCCAGATCTGTAACCCGCATTTCTCAGCCCTCGAGCTAAGTCTATCAAGTAATTGATTGTAATACGTTAGGTTCCTCTCGTCGCTATCGGAATTAACAAGGTTATACTCAATCAGACGGTCTATGCGTGAGTAATATCAATTTAAATGAGTCAAAAAAGCCAAATGCGGTTTTTGGGCCATAACTTCAGATTTTGGGGGTGTTAGGAAGAAACCAAGTATGAGGAAATGCTATACTCGACCTGCTCTAAAGCGTAGGTCATTTCGAAAGTATTTTTTCGCTGTAACACTGTGTAATGAGAGTGAGTGTGTGATACTTGTCGGCTCTAACCGTGCTAATAAGGGTTCTTTGTATAGTCTGTACCATTAGAAATAAAAAATTCATGCTGGGCAGCTCCTGCTGGAACAGCGATGGGCAGCACTTCAGACACATAAACATTTTGTGTGATAAATACAACCTTTGGGAGGTACAGGGTATGTTATAGTCCGGCTTGATCGACTTTCATAGCTTTCTGCTTTTGTTGCTGATTTAAATGCTTTCCGATTACCATTAATTTTGGTAGAAATATGTAATCTACAAAAAAAATAAGTTAGACAAAAAATCATTTTACAGGTAGAAAAAAAATCTGTCAGCATAGGACAAATGGATCCGAAATTATATCTTACCTCTGTTTTCTTAAAGTCTTTGCTCAACCAGTGAGAGTTTGTTTCGATTTTTGGTTCAACTGTCTCCATGAGACACTTTTCCGTTCAGAATCTGACGAAAGTGTCTAATGCCTTCAAGTCTGTAAACTTGTGTTCATTTCGTTCGTAATGAGTCGTGAAATAAATAAAAAAGTTTTTTTTTTTAATTTGACAATGAACCAAAATCAGGGTTCGGAATTGCTCTTTGCTTGCAGCTCTCGAGAGCCAGCTGTTGCTTTCAGCTCATAGCACTCGGCTTTTGGCTCTAAGCTGAGAGCCATCCGTCGAGAGTCGTGAGCCATCAACCGGCTCTCGGCTCGGGAGCTACAGCACACGGCTCCGAGTTAAGAGCCACAGCTCGGGAGTCGTGAGCCATCTCCTGGGCTTGCGGTCTCTTTGTACATGTGGCCGTGTCCAAATGCAGTTATAAATTTTTCGCAAAACTTCCAGGATATATTTGAATCCATGAGGCAGTCTTTTCAAGAGATGGAGTCCTACAACTTAAGCAGCGAATTAATCATATTGAAGGTTAAGTTCCAACGGGTCGCATTGTCTAGCACAGACGGTGTCATGCTTGGCGATCTGTGCTTTCAAAGAGTTCTTAGGTTCTTTGCAAAACTTCTACAAATACCTATTTGCATATCCAGTTTTTTGATAACGTCATGTGCCGCTAGCTGTAATGTATGCGCAGCACATCTGACAATAGACATAACGGACTCTAATGCCTCTTAAAATTGATAGTCCTCCTAGTCTGCGAACTCCTGTTGGTTGCCAACAAAGTAGTCATCCTGGTCTTCCTGCGTGATTTTGCTCATTCTGATTACGATGGCTTCATTATCAGCAGTGGTGGAGTATAATTAATGATTAATATCGATCTCAATATATGGAGAATGGAGGCATTTAAGAATTTCATCCTTCAAATAAGAACTTGTATATTTTTGATGCAGCTGAATCATGCCTGTTACAACACACACATACATAAATAAAACCAACAATAATACAGTAAAAAAACGAGAGCGTAAGTTAAAGTCGGCCCTGCCCGACTTCGAAATACCCGTTTCTCAGCTCAGCTCGGATAAGTATGCAACATTTTTTAACTCAGCCATTTATTATCCGATCCTTTTGAAAATTTGTGAGATTGTAGATATTGGCCACATAGACTATCTGAGCTCGATATCCTAAAAATTGTGGGAGATATTCAATATTTTTTATTGCGGGGGCGGGAGGGGGCTTGGCCAAAATTTGAAACAAACTTGATCTGCCTACAGACAATACTAGCTTACGTATAAAATTTGGTTGCTCTAGCTCTTCTAGTCTCTGAGATCTAGGTGTTCATACAGACGGACGGACGGACGGACGGACGGACGGACAGACGGACATGGCTATATCGACTCGGCTGTTGATGCTGATGAAGAATATATATACTTTATGATATCGGAGATGCTTCCTTCTGCCTGTTACATACATTTGCAAGACTTTAGTATACCCATTTTACTCTACGAGTAACGGGTATAATAAAACCTAATTTGTTTTTAGATAATTACCGTTGGTGACCACGTTGATTTTAAAGTCTTTGATCCATTGTTTGTCAATTCCAAGAATGCTTTTGTCTCTTCGGGTGGCTAAGTCCACTTTAGGAGAAACCATTTTAGTGCAGAGTTTCTTTGTAGTATATTTTTGGATTTGCTGTGAAGCTTAATCCAAAAAAATCCCCATGTTTTTGGAATTGATTCTCAGTTTATAAGCGACTTCATATAGCTCCACAAACAATTTTAAAGTGCTCCTCCTCATCAAAAATTCGAAAGGGGAGATTTTTTACCGCCACAAGACCAATGGAATGTTTAAACAAGAAAGAAAGTCGGTCAAGCCCGACTATAACATACTCTGTACCAAGAAAACAAGAAAGAAAGTCGGTCAAGCCCGACTATAACATACTCTGTCCCAAGAAATTTTGTGTTTTGATCATAACTCGAAAATCGTTCATCCGATCTTCTTCATTTCTCGGGCGGATCGATAAGTTATTCTAATAACTAAATATGTCCAGAAGGAACAAGCCATCTATCTTCAAAACTGTGGGAGATATGACGTTTTTTCTAAATTGCGGGGGCGGGAGGGGGCGTGGCCAAAATTGAAAATAAACTTGATCTGCCTGCAGACATAAGAAGCATATGTCCCATACACGTCAAACCTCTATCTCTTACCATCTCTGAGATCTGTGCGTTCATACGGACAGACAGACGGACAGACGGACATGGCTATATCGATGCCTCGGCTGTTGATGCTGATCAAGAATATATATACTTTATGGGGTCGGAGATGCTTCCTTCTGGATGTTACATACTTTTGCACAAACTATAATACTCTATGTACCTACGGTACAGAGTATAATTATACGCTCAGCATAAATTTTGATGCAGCAGTAGCAGCGAACAGTCTTTTGATCATAACTCCAAAACCGTTCATCCAATCTTATCCATTTCTTTGGCGGATCGATAACGTTATTCTAATAACTAAATATGTCCCGAAAAAACAAGCCATCTATCTTCAAAACTGTGGGAGATATACGTTTTTTCTAAATTGCGGGGGAGCGAGAGGGCGTGGCCAAAATTGAAAATAAACTTGATCTGCCTGCAGACATAAGAAGCATATGTCCCATACATGTCAAACCTCTATCTCTTACCATCTCTGAGATCTGTGCGTTCATACGGACAGACAGACGGACGGACGGACGGACGGACAGACGGACAGACGGACAGACGGACAGACGGACAGACGGACAGACGGACAGACTGACAGACGGACATGACGGACATGACTCGGCTGTTGATGCTGATCAAGAATATATATACTTTATAGGGTCGGAGATGATTCCATCTCGATGTACTCGCAATACTTTTGCTCAAACTTATAATACTATGTGTACCTACGGTACAGAGTATAAAACCTTTGCATTTGCCAGAGCTAGAGGCGCACATCAGAAACTACGCGGGACTCCGGAGTGACCAGAATGACTTAACATCATTGTGATTGCTTGATATTATGTTAGAATTAAAGAACTCGACTATTTTTATATTATTTGCAATTTAAACAATCCTCGTCTTAGTAGTCAGATGGGTATCGGGCGATATATTTTGTCCCGCGACCATCTCAAATTTCTCTCTCTCAATATTGTGTATGTGGGAAAGGGAAGGGGGAAAATGAGAGCGTCTCAGTTAGCTGCAAGAATCCAATTGGATCGAATGAGCTAGCCATAGCTGTTAGGTTTTGTATAGGATTTCGTTGTTGGAATTACTCAGACAATATATTTGCAGATTTAATTCATTTAAAAGGTGGAATTTTTGGCGGGGCGGGGTCATCACACCCACAACGTCCAATATGAATCGTTAAATAAAAATTTGTCCTAAAATATTGTTGGCTATCACTTTGCTGTGAAGGCGTTGCTAATATATATACATACATATGTATTAGTTTTGCCGCTGCAGGAGCAGCCCAGATATATTTATTTTTCGTTTGCTCATATCTTTACTACCGTTCATCCGATCTTTACCATTCCTTTGGCAAATCGAACAAAAATTTTATTGGAAAATATGTCCAGAAGGTTCGAACCTTCTATCTATAAAACTGTGGGAGATATGACTTTATTCTCAAATTGTGGTGGCGGGAGGGGGCGGGTCGCAAAATTAAAATAAACTTGATCTGCCTGCAGACATAAGAAGCATATGTCCCATACATGTCAAACCTCTATCTCTGAGATCTGTGCGTTCATACGGACAGACAGACGGACAGACGGACGGACGGACGGACGGACGAACGGACAGATGGACATGGCTATATCGACTCGGCTGTTGATGCTGATCAAGAATATATATACTTTATGGGGTCGGAGATACTTTCTTCTGGATGTTACATACTTTTGCACAAACTTATTATACTCTATGTACCTTTGGTACAGAGTATAAAAAGTAAGAAATTTTGTCAGTCCCGACTGTAATATTTCTGTATCTAAGAAAGTCTTACAATAAAAATGTGTATTTTGCTGCTGCAGAAGCAGTATCAGCACGAGGCAGGGTGCGATTTTCTTCCTTATTTGTTGCACGGTTACTATTAAGTTGGTGAAAAAGCTTGTAACAGCCAGAAGGAAGCTCTTCCGACTCCAAAAAGTATATATTATATATCAAGAGATTAGCATCAACAGCCGAGTCGATATAGCCGTATCTGATCCGTATGAACAAACAGATTTGAGAGATGGTAAAAGAAGAAAGTTCGGCATATTTGGGACATATACTTCGTATTTGGGCATTTCCATGGTGTCGAACGCGACTGTCGTACGCATTAAAATTAAAAAAAAAAAATCGAACTTTTATTTTGACAATAGGCGTAACTTATAGCTCTTAAATAGCCCTATAATTGGTGCTAAAGTTTATTTTGTGGCTCACAATCCAAGAGCAATGGCTTTCGAGCAGTGTGCTATGGCTCACGAGCCGAGAGCTATGGCTCACGAGCAGTGTGCTATGGCTCACGAGCCGAGAGCTATGGCTCTCGAGCCGGGAGCTACCTTTGAAGTAGCACAGGACGGAGCGACATCTCAAACAAGAACCATTCGGGCTAGTGTACATCAGGGTAGCGTGTTGGGCCCAACGCTATACTCCCTATTTACTCACGAGTTGCCAGAGCCTGTAGCATTCCGCAAGAAAACCCCGAAGACCTTCTTATCGCCACATTTGCTGACGACACGGCCATACTTGCCCGCAACACGTGCATATACTCAGCCACTGATGCCCTTCAGGAGTACCTGAATAGATTTAGTAACTGGGCCGCTAGATGGAATATTGCCATAAACACGGACAAGTGTGCTTCTGTGACTTAATTCACCCGACGTGACACCTGCCCGGGAGTATTCTTGTACGGTCAGCTTATGGAGCATAAGGCAGCACATAAATACCTTGGGGTGACACTAGACAGAAGATTGACATGCGCATGGGGTGGCTCCTGAACTCCAAGAACAAGCTGTCACTCAGGAACAAAGTCCTAATTTACAAGAATATTCTGGCACCGGTATGACGATACGGCCTACAAATTTGTGGAATCGCGGCAAAGTCCCTCCTCACAAAGATAAGAGTGGTCCAGGCGAGAGTGGAGCTCCTTTGATTGGTGATATCATCTATAAGCAGGCTGCAATATACCTCGACAAGCTGTCACTCCACTCCAACAAATTGGCTAAAAACTTGTTAAGAAGACGCAGAATCCAAGGAGTACGACTAAGAAGAAGGATAAAGAGAGTTACCTGAGGACCTAACTTCACGGCGACTCTAGCAGAACACCATTCACACCAAATTCTCACACTTTCTTACTTAAAACTTTCACCTTAAAACACCTAAACTTTTTCGATAAGCCCAAATGGACACCGCCAAGTATTATTAATACCTAATTCTACACACTAGTATAAGCGGCCACAAATGGTAGCAGAAGGCTAGTTAATAAATAACACTTTTCTAAACAAGAAAGAAAGTCGGTCAAGCCCGACTATAACATACTCTGTACCAAGAAAATTTGTCTTTTGATCATAACTCGAAAACCGTTCATCCAATCTTATCCATTTCTTTGGCGGATCGATAAGTTATTCTAATAACTAAATATGTCCCGAAAAAACAAGCCATCTATCTTCAAAACTGTGGGAGATATGACGTTTTTTCTACATTGCGGGGGCGGGAGGGGGCGTGGGCAAAATTGAAAATAAACTTGATCTGCCTGCAGACATAAGAAGCATATGTCCCATACATGTCAAACCTCTATCTCTTACCATCTCTGAGATCTGTGCGTTCATACGGACAGACAGACGGACAGACGGACGGACGGACAGACGGACGGACGGACAGACGGACAGACGGACATGGCTATATCGACTCCGCTGTTGATGCTGATCAAAAATATATATACTTTATGGGGTCGGAGATGCTTCCTTCTGCCTGTTACATACTTTTGCACAAACTTATAATACTCTATGTACCTTCGGTACAGAGTATAATAAAAACGAGAGCGTAAGTTAAAGTCGGCCCTGCACGACTTCGAAATACCCGTTACTCAGCTCAGCTCGGATAAGTATGCAAAATTTTTTTAGCTCGGCCATTTATTATCCGATCCTTTTTAAAATTTGTGAGATTGTAGATATTGGCCACATAGACTACACTGAGCTCGATATCTTAAAAATTGTGGGAGTTATTCAATATTTATACCCGTTACTCGTAGAGTAAAAAGGGTATACTAAAGTCGTGCAAATGTATGTAACAGGCAGAAGGAAGCATCTCCGATATCATAAAGTATATATATTCTTCATCAGCATCAACAGCCGAGTCGATATAGCCATGTCCGTCTGTCCGTCCGTCCGTCCGTCCGTCCGTCCGTCTGTATGAACACCTAGATCTCAGAGACTAGAAGAGCTAGAGCAACCAAATTTTATACGTAAGCTTGTATTGTCTGTAGGCAGATCAAGTTTGTTTCAAAATTTGGCCACGCCCCCTCCCGCCCCCGCAATAAAAAATATTGAATAACTCCCACAATTTTTAAGATATCGAGCTCAGATTTTCCAGTGGCCAATATCTACAATCGCACAAATTTTCAAAAGGATCGGATAATAAATGACCGAGTTAAAAAAATGTTGCATACTTATCCGAGCTGAGCTGAGTAACGGGTATTTCGAAGTCGGGCAGGGCCGACTTTAACTTACGCTCTCGTTTTCGTAGCTATCGTCAATCCAAATGCTAAGTGCTCTTTCCACGTTCTCCAAAATAGGTGCGCGTGCTCTTCTGGTAAATTTTGTAGATATAGATCACCCAATCCTGCGAACTGTTGCCTCATTCAAGTCAAGGCTTCTTGCAATTTCCGTGGCAGTTTGCCCATTGTCTAAGCGGCTTAGAATTTGTATTTTTGTTTCTTTAGAAATGACTTTTCGTTTTAAGGAGCTCTGTTCTTTCTTTATGCCATTTTATAAGCTGAAATTTACATATTTTATTTATTCACTTTTTGATTTAATCAAGCTGAACCACCTTTTTACTTACCACAAAATCTTTGATTTTTTATTTACGCGTCTGCAAGCTTAAGATTTTTTCACATACTAGAACACTCTTACATCTGACAGCTCAAATGTGGGATTCCCCTTTTTCTACAAGCACCCCATGCGTATGATACAAGCACAAAGGGACTAACGCATCAATTGACAGCAAAAAAAAATATCGATATTTTGCAATCGTGTAAGAACGAGGTTTTCATCGTGTTAAAAGGGGAAATGGAGTAAATTTGTAACCGTGTAAGACCGAGTTCGTGCTAAAAGAGTCCGTGTTAGGCGAGGGCCAACTGTATATACTTTACGTGGTCGGAAATGCTTCCTTTTATGCGCTACAGACATCTCGACAATTTAACCCTCTGCAAGGGTATAAAAAAAACAAGAAAGAAAGTCGGTCAAGCCCGACTATAACATACTCTGTTCCAAGAAAATTATACGCTTAGCATTCATTTTGATGCTGCAGTAGCAGCTGAAAGCAGTGCAGCTACTGCGCTGCAGCAGCGAACAGTCTTTTGATCATAACTCGAAAACCGTTCATCCGATCTTTTTTCTAAATTGCGGGGGCGAGGCCAAAATTGAAAATAAACTTGATCTGCCTGCAGACATAAGAAGCATATGTCCTGTACATGTCAAACCTCTGTCTCTTACCATACAACAATATATATACTTTACTAGATGGCCCGGCGAACTTCGTACCGCCTAACAATAAATAACAGTAGTGGGTTAACTTAATAAAATAAGTACAAAATTTATTAAATTCAACAACATATATGTGTTCGAGAGGTACCCGAAAGAGTTGACCGATTCGGACCATATTTGTTATCAGCCTTCCTCTATTCATGACGAATGTCTTTATAAAGTTTCATCCAAATCGGTTAAGTTTAGGTCAAGTTATGGTACAAAAAAGCCGTGGATGGCAAATTACGCGATCCCTGTGTGACCTACCAGAATCAGCTATAGATATAAACCACCTCCGCTGTTACTACTACACTCACATGAAATTTCATCGAAATCGGTCCAGCCGTTTGGGAGGAGTGAGGTTACAAAGCCATGTACGAAAGAATTTTATATATATATTAAGATAGGGTCGGAGATGCTACCTTCTGGATGTAACATACTTTTGCACAAACTTATAATACTCTATGTACCTACGGTACAGAGTATAACAAGAAAGAAAGTCGGTCAAGCCCGACTATAACATACTCTGTACCAAGAAATTTTGTCTTTTGATCATAACTCGAAAACCGTTCATCCGATCTTCTTCATTCCTTTGGCGGATCGAGGAACAAGCCATCTATCTTCAAAACTGTGGGAGATATGACGTTTTTTCTAAATTGCGGGGGCGGGAGGGGGCGTGGCCAAAATTGAAAATAAACTTGATCTGTCTGCAGACATAAGAAGCATATGTCCCATACACGTCAAACCTCTATCTCTTACCATCTCTGAGATCTGTGCGTTCATACGGACAGACAGACGGACAGACGGACATGGCTATATCGACTCGGCTGTTGATGCTGATCAAGAATATATATACTTTATGGGGTCGGAGATGCTTCCTTCTGGATGTTACATACTTTTGCACAAACTTATAATACTCTATGTACCTACGGTACAGAGTATAAAAATCGCTGTAAGCAAGTTGCTCCTGTTGTAACTTTAAGGTTGCTTCATATATATCTTTAAGTGCATTGAAATATAGTTCAACCCAGGATCAGTCATTGTCAATATCCACAGTAATTTCCGTCGCAGTGAACTGTTCTAAGTCAAATAGATTTACCAACATTATGTAAGTGGAACAAGGTCCTCATTTACAAGGTCATCCTGGCACCAATATGGAGGTGCCCAGGTGTATGGCATCGCCGCGAAGACCCATCTAAACAAAATCAGGGTCTTCCAGGCCAAAATACTGAGGCGAATCATAGGAGCCGAGTGGTACATCCGCACCAGTGACATAGAGGGAGTGTGGCGTCCATATGGTTGGCGACTCCATAAACAACCAGGCAGCGAAATATATGGATAAAAATGCGGCACATCCAAATAGCCTCGGCAGGCGACTCCTCAGAACGCGCAGGATCAATGGGATCAGGGACTTGCTTACATCGATTTTTTGTATAATATGGATGGAGTTTAGGCTTACATGTGAAAAAATCCAAAACTGATTAGCCCAGCTTAAAACGAGAACGTAAGTTAAAGTCGGCCCTGCCCGACTTCGAAATACCCGTTACTCAGCTCAGCTCAGCTCGGATAAGTATGCAACATTTTTTTAACTCGGCCATTTATTATCCGATCCTTTTGAAAAAGTGAGATTGTAGATATTGGCCACATAGACTACACTGCAAAATCTGAGCTCGATATCTTAAAAATTGTGGGAGTTATTCAATATTTTTTATTGCGGGGGCGTGGCCAAAATTTGAAACAAACTTGATCCGCCTACAGACAATACTAGCTTATGTATAAAATTTGGTTGCTCTAGCTCTTCTAGTCTCCGAGATCTAGGTGTTCATACAGACGGACGGACGGACGGACGGACGGACAGACGGACATGGCTATATCGACTCGGCTGTTGATGCTGATGAAGAATATATATACTTTATGATATCGGAGATGCTTCCTTCTGCCTGTTACATACATTTGCACGACTTTAGTATACCCTTTTTACTCTACGAGTAACGGGTATAAAATCCAGTGAGGTCAATGCCAATCAGCTTGCCCCCAAATAGTTCATCCTCACATGAAGCGTCTAACAGGGTTTCAAAAAACTAGTTCCGTCCATCTGTCCCCTTATTGCCTATCAAAATGTTAGAGGTCTTATATCTAAGCTCTCTAAGTTATTTTTGAATAGTGCATCATTTGAATTTGACATAATTGCATTTTCTGAGACTTGGTTAAATCCTTCCATTTCTGATTGTGAAATCTTGTCAAATGATTTTTATACCCGTTACTCGTAGAGTAAAAAGGGTATACTAAAGTCGTGCAAATGTATGTAACAGGCAGAAGGAAGCATCTCCGATATCATAAAGTATATATATTCTTCATCAGCATCAACAGCCGAGTCGATATAGTCATGTCCGTCTGTCCGTCCGTCCGTCCGTCCGTCCGTCCGTCTGTATGAACACCTAGATCTCAGAGACTAGAAGAGCTAGAGCAACCAAAATTTATACGTAAGCTAGTATTGTCTGTAGGCAGATCAAGTTTGTTTCAAATTTTGGCCACGCCCCCTCCCGCCCCCGCAATAAAAAATATTGAATAACTCCCACAATTTTTAAGATATCGAGCTCAGATTTTGCAGTGTAGTCTATGTGGCCAATATCTACAATCTCACAAATTTTCAAAAGGATCGGATAATAAATGGCCGAGTTAAAAAAATGTTGCATACTTATCCGAGCTGAGCTGAGTAACGGGTATTTCGAAGTCGGCCAGGGCCGACTTTAACTTACGCTCTCGTTTTATCTATCGACATGATCGACCGGCTCGCAGAGGTGGAGGTGTTCTGATTGCAGTTAAGTCCAGCCACCGATCCGAACTGATCATTGTCAATACACCTGTAGATGTTGAATTCGTTGCCGTTAAGGTATCGTTTCGTTTATTTGCTTTATTTATTACTTGTTCTTACATCCCACCTTCATCCGATATTCAAGTTTATATGCACCATATAGCTTGTATCAAAGATGTTTTGACCCAATTACGAGATATTGACTCAATGGTTGTTGTAGGTGATTTTAATTTACCAAACAACACATGGTCAAATCTCAATGGGTCGTCTTATCTTGTACCATCAGTACAGCATGATTGTTTAGACTGTCTGCTTGACATGTCTCTTTTTCAAATAAATCCTGTACAAAACAATTTAAACAAATTACTAGACCTTGTTTTTGTCGCTGATAGTACCAATGGTGTAGTCTCTAGGTCTCCCCCTCTATCACTCCACGAAGATTCGTACCATCCTACACTTCAAATCTCGTTTTCTGTATCTGGACCAACCTCCCCATCTTCCGAAGTCCCCAATAAACCTCGTCGTTGTTTTCGCAAAGGAAACTTCACTCTGCTAAATCAACTTATTTGCGCAACAGACTGGTCTCCTTTGTACAATGCGGTTGATTTCGATTTTGCTGTTACCTTTTTCTATGAGTTTATTAATTCTCTTTTAGATATCTGCATCCCTAATAGCCTTCCTACTTCCGCGTCACTGAATCCCCCTTGGGACTGTCCTAGACTTTCAAATTTGAAAAATATTAAGACAAGATGCTTCAAAAAGTATAAGAGAACTGGTTCTGCAATCGACTATTCCAAATACTCAATAGCAAAATCTAATTTTTCACTTTTCAACTCTAAGTGCTATAAAAAATATCTTGTCCGTTGCAAAATCCAATTCGCACAAGATTCTAAACAATTCTATAGTTTTGTGAAGTTTAAACGTAGATCTTCGTCTTTACCTTCCTCTTTTTTTCTAGGTGACCAAAAGGCTAGCAATGATTCCGCTGCCGTTGATTTATTCGCTGATTTCTTTCAATCAACTTATTCCTCAGTCCAATGTGCTAACACTTCTTATCTTTATAACATTTCTTCTCCCAACTCAATCTGTGCTCCCATTATATCCGAAACCTCTCTACTTTCATTTTTAAAATCACTTTAGTCTTCCTACTCTCTTGGGCCTGACAACATTCCTAGTTGTGTGCTCAAGGAGTGTTCTAGCTCTTTATGCAAACCTTTGCTTAAACTCTTTAATCTATCTCTTGATTCTTCAGTCTTCCCAACTCTTTGGAAAGAATCTTATATAATTCCTCTCCTTAAAAAGGGTGGAAAATCCGAGATATCCAATTACAGAGGCATTGCTAAGCTATCCGCTATCCCTAAATTATTTGAAGAGATTGTAACCGCAACATTGCAGCATTATTGTAAGTCGATTTTATCACCTTTCCAGCATGGTTTTATAAAGCGTCGGTCAACTACGACCAATTTGCTTGAATTTAGCTCTTTGGTTAATGATGGATTCCTTAAGAAAAAGCAAACTGATGTCATCCATACTGACTTCAGTAAAGCCTTTGACTCTGTCAGCCATGATCTCCTCCTCTTTAAGCTCGATCGACTAGGATTTCCCTCCCCTTTTCTGCTGTGGGTCTCGTCATATCTAAAAGATAGAACTCAAAAAGTTGTGCTACGTTCCAATATTTCAAAACCTGTTTCTGTAACCTCTGGTGTACCTCAAGGTAGCCACCTAGGTCCTTTGTTTTTTACTCTCTTCATAAATTATCTCCCCACAATATTATCCTATTCTCGGATACTTATGTATGCCGATGACGTAAAACTTATTTTATCTTTTAACGACCCGATGCATTATACCAGATTGCAAGATGATCTTAACTCCTTGCGGTCTTGGTGCTTGGTTAATCATTTACTATACATCTTAATTGCTCGAGGTGTATGTTTATGACTTTCCACCGTTGCAAACCTTTACTGGTTTCCTATATGATTGGAAATGAACCGTTGCAACGTATATCGTCTGTCGTTGATCTTGGAATTCTTTTTGACCCCAAATTGACTTTCAATCCTCATATCACTTGTTTTTTGGAAGATATCGAATATATCACCTTATATTAATAACACAAATGCTCTTCGGATTATTAAAATGTTTATTGCTCGATCTCTGGAGTTGCAGTGCGGCGCCAGACGCAGACGCTGGCTACCGCTGCATCAAAAAGCTCAGCTCAGATAAAAGCTCTGAGCGTGGGAATTAACAGTGTGAGCTTTGACTTTGGGTATTGTTAACAAGCGTTAGAATTCAAAACAAACATTAGCCAAAAGGCATTTACATTTAAATTACAATAACTAATTATTAGCGCTTCTGCTCGGAACATCACTTCTATAATTAATAAAGCGAATGGTGTACTTGGATTCATTAAACGTTGGTCAAAGGAATTTAATGATCCCTACACCACAAAACTACTTTACACTGCTCTAGTCCGTCCCACTTTTGAATACTGTTCGTCCGTATGGTGTCCGCAGTATAAAAAGCATATTGATCGTATTGAGTCAGTCCAGAAGCAATTCTTGCTTTTTGCCCTTCGAGGCTTAAATTGGGAACCCAATCTTCGTTTACCATCGTACTCCAGCAGACTCTTACTTATTGACCTACCCACGCTAGCTAACCGTAGGACAGTCTTAGGTGTTTCTTTTCTGCATAAGCTAGTTATCGGTGATGTAGATTTTTCTGAACTCTTATGTCGCCTTAACTTCTCTGTTCCTTCTAGACCGACTAGAAACTATTTACCTTTAATCTTGTCTAGATGCACAACTGATTATGCCCAACACAATCGTTTTCGGGTCTTATGTCAAAACTATAATGATCTTTATCACTTGCTCTGAACAGATCTCTCTCTCTTCTCACTAAAAACGTCCCTTTACACCTATCTCCGGGAAAGTCTCTGACCGCACCCAGCTGTGAATAGGGGCATAGCTTGCCGGACTGACTTATAAATCATCCCCCACCAGGTCAGAGACTCTTAGGTTATTTATTGTTTTATTTTATTACATTTTTTAATTTTTATTGTTTGTTCTATATATGTATATATATTTTTTTTCTATTCACTGTTCCTGTGTATGTTTTAAGTTTACCTCTTTATATATATATATATTTATTAATTTATTATTATTTTAATTTTTGTTCCTTGTTCATACATTAGTAGTGGTTAAGTTTTCTTTTCTGTTCTTCTTATTTTTACTTTTTAATTCTTTTTCTATTTGATTTTTTTTTTCTTTCTCCTCTTCACGCTTTATTTTTATATGTTTTTGTTAGTTCTAATAGCGTCTCTGACTACAACAGGCTGTGAATCGGGGCATAGCTGGCCGGACAGGCAAATAAAATTCCCCCACCGAGTCGGAGTCGCTATTAGTTTATTTTGTAATTTTGTTAGGCTATCTTTGTTAGGCATCCTAGTTGATAAGCCTTTTTATAACGTTATATCAAATTTGTTGACAGCTTTTTTGTCGTCGATTAATAAATAATAATATTAAAAAAAATAATAATAAACCTAAGCTAGTATAGTGCACAACAAAAGAACAAAATTATTGGAAAAAGTTTTTTTTTTGGGTTCACAGATTACCTAAAATTTTAGGTAATTAGGGGCACAAATTTTAGGTTCACGGGTATTCAATTTGGAGCCACTGTAAAAACCAAATAAAGGGTCTAAGCCGATAGGGGAAGGGGTGCGGCCCAATGACGGGAATTTTCAAGTTTCCTTTTTAATTCAACAGGTTACTTCAAATCAGACTGAACTAGCCCATTTTTGGGTTTCTATTATGCAATGTCCTTAAGTCATCGCTAAAAATCGGGCTTCCAATATTTTTTTTTTCAATATCAACATTTCGGGGCCCAGAGTAGCTAGAGCCGTGAAATAAATTCCCAGCGGCCCAGGTTATAGGAATTTAAAAAATTAGTTACACTGAAAACTTTTTTGTGTATAATTAAATGAAAAAAATATTTATTAAATTTTAGTTTTTTCATAAAGTTGCTGCTGGACGGATAATGCGTGATAAGAATCTTGTATGAGTCAAGTATTTTAACACACTTGCAGCATGTGAGCAACAGCCAACAGTCCTCTTTACGTTGGGACCACTACAGCAATAGCGTTTTACGCCCTCCATGTGGGATAGGAATAGGGTCACTTAGACATGAGTCTTACGTCAACCGACAACTTGTCTGGCAAAACAAAACACAAACATACAAAGTCAGTCTTCTCCGATCTGTGTTAGCAAACAGTACAAAATTACAACAATAAAATTGTATTCCATATAAATCTTTTGGACTTGGCTATTTTTACTAAAACCTATAAATATCAGGTTCCACATATTCGGGGGGCTCAACCGTAGCGAAGAAGACGACGAGAACAGCAAGAAGACGAATAACTACAGCAGGACGCTAAGACGGGCAAAGCGCTGTTAAACGACGGGATTGGATAACGGTTTGGTAAGACGTTCGGCCTAAGACGAGGGTTGCGAGGACATTAACCAACGGTATCTAACATCTTGCAGTTACATCAAACAAAGCAATTATGTCGCGGCTTGCTTGAGTTTAAGAATATTCATGACATGCTACACAGGGAGAAGAAGAGAAAGGTGATGCTTTTACATGAGTTTATTTTCGAGAACGGAAGGCGATCGAGGCAACCGAGAACGTTTGCGGAATTTCGAAGGGTTCGATTATGACGAGAAAGTTGCACCCTTCTTTGAAAAAAGGGATTATATAGAGAAAAATGTTTCCAACAGTGATCTCGCGATTATATGCAACCTACTAAATTTACAACATCACGGACTTGATCTTACATTGCACATATTTCGGAATCTAAATAATTTCCTTTCTTGCTGTTGATGCTGACCCAATTTCTAACAGCACTGATGACGAACAGGAGAATGATATTGAAATTGTTAATGACGGTGACGCCGGTACCGAAGCAGAACGTTTGGAAGCAAACATTCGAGTCGACGTGAATCCCAATAACAAAAGATCCGGCCATGAATATGTTGCCAGCAGCTCAAACCAAAGTTATGGTATGTTGTGTAATCAATTTACAGAAACAGAAAGGAATGAAACTGCCCAAGCAAGTTCGAGGTTCACTTTTAATTTTCGTGATCTCTAACATTCCATTCGTGTCTTTAGTGCAGATAATACTCTTTCAGTTGAAGTGTGGATAGCCGAATTCGAAGATATTGCATCCATTATGCACTGGGATGACCTTCAAAAGTTTATTTTCGCCAAACGATCTGTTAAAGGATTATCGAAAATGTACGTTATGTCTGAACGAGGAATCAAAAACTGGCAAACATTCAAGGAGTCACTTATTAGTGAATTTCAAACTAATGTTAATAGTGCGCAGTTGCATACATTGATGTCCCAGACCAAAATGAAAAAGACTCAAAACATACAAGAATACTTCTTAGAAATGAAGAAATTAGCTGCAAGTGGTAACATCGAGGATAGTTCATTGATGCAGTACGTAATCGATGGGATATGCGACTTAAGTGTCAATAAATACATCCTGTATAACGCAAAAAACTGAAAAGAATTTAAAGAAAAGTGTTGGATATTAAATAACTCGCAACTCCCAACAGACACCAAAACAGAACGCTTGTGTTTTATATTTCAGTTGATATTTTATATTTCAATTTAAAAGCTCTTTTCTTCGCACACGCACGCCACAGTCAAAAGTCAAAAGCAAAAAGGGGAGAGAGAACTTAAGTGTGACCAGATCAACGATCTATGAAAAATACTTCAGTATTGTGTAATGTTATTATACTCTGTACCGAAGGTACATAGAGTATTATAAGTTTGTGCAAAAGTATGTAACAGGCTGAAGGAAGCATCTCCGACCCCATAAAGTATATATATTCTTGATCAGCCTCAACAGCCGAGTCGATATAGCCATGTCCGTCTGTCCGTCCGTCCGTCTGTCTGTCTGTCTGTCCGTATGAACGCACAGATCTCAGAGATGGTAAGAGATAGAGGTTTGACATGTATGGGACATATGCTTCTTATGTCTGCAGGCAGATCAAGTTTATTTTCAATTTTGGCCACGCCCCCTCCCGCCCCCGCAATTTAAAAAAAACGTCATATCTCCCACAGATTTGAAGATAGATGGCTTGTTCCTTCTGGACATATTTAGTTATTAGAATAACTTATCGATCCGCCAAAGGAATGAAGAAGATCGGATGAACGGTTTTCGAGTTATGATCAAAAGACAAATTTTCTTGGTACAGAGTATGTTATAGTCGGGCTTGACCGACTTTCTTTCTTGTTTTTTTATAATTCTCCCAAGTTTTATTAAAATCGGACAACAACATGGTATAGCTGCCATTCAAAAGATAGGTTTGAAAAACATTCTTAGTTAGAAAAACATTTTTGTTTTTAATGGTAGCATCCTACAATTTGGCATTGGTTTGTTTTACATGCTTTCATATAATTTTACAAATTTTTGTCCAAATCGGATGACTATATCATATAGCTCACATACGAACAAAAGGTCGGAAAATGGGAAAATCAGTATTTTTTGAAAATATTAAAGCGAGCACTTGCAAGGGTATAAAAACTTCGGCACAGACGAAGTTAGCTTAGCTTTCTCGTTTTAGTTTAAAATGTTCTCAAAAACTGAAAATCCGTTCGTGATTAGTTTTTGACAACGAATGTGCTCATATTGACACCAATGTTCTCGGTTTTTCACTCTGTGTATGCTCAAAAAAATCGACAATCGAAAATTGATTTTTGAAATGTAAAATTCGCGAGTCTGGTCATTGTGTGTCGCCCAGGCGTCTGCTAGTATCACGATAGCGATATGGTATTTTGAACTGCCGCCATGAAGCAGGTTTTACATTTACGAATCGTCATTCGATGCTCCGGAGTCGTTTGGCCATCACGTTCTGATCAGTCGGTCCAGTTTTGAACGATTTCTCCTTTAGCGCATTTACCCTTGATAATTGTCAGGTTCAACTTTTACTGTTATCGACTTTCAAGACTATCAATTGTGCTCACTATCGATAACTTTGAAAAACCACTTTGTGTGTTTTGGTTTATGCTCTCACGTTGCTCTTACATTTACAATACACAAAACAAAACTACTTTATATTGATTTGCCAGTATTGTATTTTTAAATCAGATTATGATTATCCCTCGTAAAGAGCTTCGCTCGTACCGGGTGTTCCACGACGCCCACTTCTTTTTTTTATTTCATGATCTAACAATCTATTCTTCACGAACGCTAGCGTTAAATTCTCTTCGGACAACGTTTCTATGGCTGTTATTACTCCTTTGTACGAAGAGGGCAAAGTCAGCAACAAATGCGAAACCTTGTCCATCTCGTCGATTCTTGCACCAGCAGCTAGCAGCTCACTCACTAACTCGTCGAATACAGTAAAATGGCTCAATAGTGCCGTCTCGCTCTTTAATTTGAGTGAGAGTAGCCGTTTGCGAGCTGCCAACTGCGACGCCAAACTTTTTCGCGCGAAGATGGCGTCCAAATTCTTAAGAATCTGGCGCGCCGAGATGTCGCTGGAAGTGAAATTGAGAAACGAATCACTTAAGTATTCTATTAACGTGCTTTTTGCACACCTCTCTGCTTTTTTCCAATTTTCATCCACTTTTTCAGGCACAACTTGATCTTTGATTACATCTAATTCTGAAAACAAAGCCCTTATTCTGAACTTTCACACGGAATATTTTTCGCCGTCAAACGGCTTTATATTCCTCTTTGCCTTTTCCATTGAATTCTAGCACACACACACACAAATTGTTTGAATGTATTCGAGGGACGCGCAACTTTTTTTTTTCTTGGAAATCACTATATCACAATTTTTTACTTTTCTGTTTCCTATGCGTAGATCTGGGCCCATAACCTGTTGGATATTAAATAACTCGCAACTCCCAGCAGACACCAAAACAGAACACTTGTGTTTTATATTTCAGTTGATATTTTATATTTCAATTTAATAGCTCTTTTCTTCGCACACGCACGCCACAGTCAAAAGTCAAAAGCAAAAAGGGGAGAGAGAACTTAAGTGTGACCAGATCAACGATCTATGCAAAATACTTCACAAAAATACTGTGGCACATAAGGTCAATACTTCGGACAAATGTTAGAACAAAAGTAAGGGTAGAAAATGCTTCAATTGCAATGAATTTGGTCATATCGCAAAAGATTGTATATTTACAAAAACGGACTCCGTTCGTTTTTTCTAATATGCTCTGCTTCGTAACATAACCGAAAAGATTGTGCAGACACGATCTCTCTCTGAGCGGCTCCCTTTTTTTGTTTCGAAGCGGTTTTCGCTCAAGCGCTTTGCATTGACTAATTCGTGTGACGCTCTCAAATGAGTGTCGCGTGAAGAATAATACAATTTTCGCTCACACAAAGACTCTCACCAAAAGACAGTTTGACTAAAAAACTCAACAGAAATGATCTTTGCCTTCGTGTACATGTAAATACATACATATAAATGTACATGTATATGTATAATGCAAACAAAAAGAACGCAACAATCGCGTGTTTACCAATACATACTCAAAAGACAATTTGCTTCATTTAACTCAAGCAAACGATCAGTGTTTGACTTGAGCGAAAAGAAAACAGAAATAACTGTCTTGCTCAGAGCGCGAGCGAGCTAAGTCAGACGCGACAAAATCAGTTTCTGTCTGAGTCTTTTTTATTGTGTGAGTGAAAGACACTTATTTGCAGACAACGAAAAAGTGACACCAGTTATTTGCGAGCTATGATACTGGCAGTAAATATAATATTTTAAGTAAGACTTCATACCTTAAACTAAACGAACCATATTTACGACAAGTCAGCATTTCTCTCGTTGGTTTCGGAACAAAGAATATCGTGAATCCTCTGGGTGTGTTTGAAAGAAGTCTAAGAGTGAATGATCAAGAGTTCAACACTTACTTTCTAGTGGTTTCGGACGAATTTTTAGATGTAGAAGTGGTTTTAGGAGAAGAATTTTGCTAGCTGGCAGAAAAAAAAATAAATCGTAACGGCATATCGATTGAAAAACTCGCCAACGAAGAACCTGAAGTAACCGAAGTTAGTTTAATAATGAAGATAGACCTAGAAAACGATAATGATGTCCACATTGACATTGACGAAAAGGCAAGCAGCAGTGCCAAAAGCGAAATCAATAATCTTGTAAAGAACTACAAGCCAGGGAATGCCAAGTCGACAAACGTAAAAATGAAAATAGTAATGAGAGATGAAACTCCCATTTTTTCACGACCGCGCAGATTTGCCTACACTGAACGCTGCGTAATAGATGCCCAGGTTGACCAGTGGCTTAAAGATAAAATTGTGGAGTCGTCCGAATCCGAATATACAAGTCCCGTTGTACTGGTAAAGAAGCGAGATGGTACACCGAGATTATGCATTGATTGAATGAACAAGGTAATAGTCAAGGATCATTTTCCCTTGCCATTGATTGAATATCAGTTGGATCGCCTTGTCGATGCGAACATATTATATTTAGTACACTCGATCTGAAGAACGGAGTAAACACTTTTGTCACACATGATGGGCAATACCAATTTTGCATAGTACCATTTGGCTTGACAAACTCGCCAGGCGTGTTTCTAGGATAAATTAACGCCATATTTCGTGACTTAACGCGAAGAGGCATTGCAATTCCTTATGTAGATGACACTATAGTCCCTGCTAGAAATGAAACTGAGGCGGTACATAACATTAAAGAGGTATTCAAGCAATGCGAAGATTATGGACTGCAAATTAATTTTAAAAAATGCCCATTTCTTAAAACCAGAGTAGAGTTTCTGGGGTACATTATTGAAAATAAGACAGAATGTATTCTGCCGAAGCAAAGACTAAAGCAGTTACTAGCTATTCTATACCAGACAACAAAAAACAGCTGCAAAGTTTCCTGGGTCTAGTTGGATATTTCCGTAAATTCATAAGAAATTTTTCACTCATTGCAAGACCTTTTACAGACTTAATGAAGCAAGACGCAAAACTCTACATGAATGAAAAGGAAAAAGAATCCTTTAATATGTTAAAAAAATTAATAACAGAGAAGCCGGTGTTGAAGATTTTCACCCTAAGCATGACGGAGCTGCATACGATATTCTGCAGATGGTTTTGGAGCAGTCCTCCTTCAAAAATCACCAGATGATGGTTTCATTCATCCGGTTTACTACATGAGCAAGAAAACGACGGACGCAGAAAAGAATTTATCAGAGCTAGAAAATGAGTTGGAAATTCTAGCTGTAGTGAAGCCGATTTCAAACTAGTAAGCGATTGTAACGCATTTACCAAAACGATGGAAAAGCGAGACGTATGTACAACAAGTACCCGATGGATTATGATGCTTGAAGAGTTCGATTTTGATGTGGAGCATTGAGCTTGGTCTTCGCATACGTCATGCTGATGCTTTAAGCAGATATCCTGTAATGATAATCTCAAAGGACAGCTTACACAGCAAACTGAAGTATCTCCAAGAACAGGACGATGAAGTTTAGGCGATAATAGACGTCCTTGCTGAAAAAGAATCACACAACAACTACTTTATGAAAGACGAGCTACTCTATAAATTAGTTAATGATAGTGAATTAATAGTCTATTCCCATTAACTATTCAGAGAGTAATTATTAAACATGCTCATGAAAGAGGGC
>JAWNNO010001851.1:0-15782 GCA_035044985.1 Lordiphosa fenestrarum
CATGAAGTTGTGCGAATGTATGTAACAGGGAGAAGGAAAATTTTCCGACCCCATAAAGTATATATATTCTTGATCAGCATGAACAGCCGAGTCGATATAGCCATGTCCGTCTGTCCGTCTGTCCGTCCGTCCGTCCGTCCGTCTGTCTGTCTGTATGAACGCGTCGATCTCAGAGACTATAAGAGATAGAGCCACAAATTTTTGCACGAAGGTAGATTTATGCTGTACGAAGATCAAGTTTGTTTCAGATTTGGAAAATTCCCACCCGTCCCCCTTTTATCCCCAAAAAACCAAGACCTCCTCTAGAAATTCTAGACCTAAACAACCGTCAGATCCACAATTTTCAAGTTAGAGCCTCGTGGTTTAGTATACATCAAGCTAGGCCCAATATCTATCTATTCTGAAAAGTACAATCAGATCGGACCAAAAACACCGGAGTTATAAGCGAAACAGTTGAGCTGATAAGAGCACCAACCCAGTTGTTGATCAGGACTAGAAAAGTATTGCCTACATTTAGAATGACATCTTCAAAAATTCAAAAACAAATAAATGAAAATAAATGAACAGGGTATTTTGTGGTCGGAAATCTCGACTGCAGCGCCCTTACTTGTTTTAATATATTTATTTGAAAAAACAAACAGAAATCGAAAAGCATATGTGATCAAGCAAGTATTTGTATGGGCAAAAATTACAACTTTAAAATTCGTTTGAAAAGAAACCATGGATGACCCCCGCGTTTTTTCTGCATGAAAATTCTTCATAATTCGCGATCTATCGAAGGGAGTTTTTTTTGGAATTTTCGGAGTGTAGGCCGCTATACTAGACAATTACCCAAATGAATAAGACAGATGCATCAACAAGGCGATGGGAAAGTTATAAAACTCCAAAAAAATCAACATGTTGAATCAAGTTACATTTCCAGACTCGCAGTCCAGTTTTATTCTAAACCAGCTAAATATGAGAATTATGAGAATATGTTTCAAGTTTCAATCGATATTAACATTGATATGAAGTCGAACCAACTTTTTCGAACTGAGATAAAAATGGGAAACAGATCAATCTACAAATTTTGCAACACACACACGCAACTTCCAGTTCACAGCTTAAATTAACTCTGATATTTGAAAGCATCCAGCACTCACATAATACAAATTCAAATCACTTTTCCAATCAAAAGGAGTCGAACTGACTCACTTTGGTAATGTCCAACTTGATTGTAACAGCCTAGACACCAAATTTTGTAGATCCTTGCTGAATAAGTAAAGTATTACACCAAAGACTAATAGATATTCTCGAAACCAAACACGATTATTCCTGGTATCTAAAATTGGCTACCAATCATCGATTTGTTTCACATGCGTCATCTATAATATCTATTAATCTTTGATTATCTTTGATAACTTCGGAGATATGGCTCTGGACCACTTTTGAACCGGTGCAAACGCGGTTCTAAGCCAGTCAATTATCCAACTCCATAATACAAACTGACCAAGTTTCCAGATCTTAGCTTGAAAAGCTTCTGAAACTTGGCTCTGAACCAGCCAAATCTCAAATTCCATTTAACCCACCGTGCAAATTTCATGTTCAGTAGATAAATCCAATTTCCGATTGCTTATTTATGATTGCCTATTTAACCCGCTGATGTGAAAGTGATTATCGATTGCGATTGACAAATTTGAAAATCATGATTGCTGAGATGGAATCATTCAAAATGAATAATTGGTGGACAAATACCGTAGAAAGGGCTCAAAGGTAGTGCCAACTTATCCATGTAAATAATGCGTAAAGAGTAGTTCCAAATACACTCCTCTGCGGAACACCTGCTCTTATCGACCTTACGCTTGATTCAGCTCCGTCAAGGAGCACAGTGAAAGCTCTCTCCTCCAGGAAGCTTCTGCAATTACAAATCGTAAATCAATAATCGTAATTCGCCCAATAATATGGCCTTGCATCACTTTTGAACTGGTTTTTTTACATTCAAACCAGTTCACAGACATGGCAAATAGCCTATGACACTCTCCTGATCAAGGTGAACATACTGAACATTTTGAACATGCTTTAGTGTTGGACTTGGAGTACAGGTTAAAGACGAGGATGACATTGGAAAGCTTACGAATACAGAAAAGAGGGGAAGTGGCAATCAATCACAAAGAAGACATTGAGCAGACGAACTTCATATACGCGGCGGCGATCACGAGATAAATACAACAAAACGATGAAGACCACAAGAATAGGTACTAAAATCCTACGTGCAATCATTCAAACATACATACTTTCACTTTTATATGTATAGATTTATGTCCAGTATATTAGGCTTTAGGAAATGGTTGATACGACAACTGGATTAGGCAATTTTGACTTACACAATGGAAACCCATTTGAAGTGCTTAAGATTGTCCAATATCATAGCTAGGCAACTTTAGAGCTAAAGATTGCACTTCTTTGAAACAATTGCTAGCTGCATCAGTATTGACTTTGAAAACCTTCCACTGTGGCAACAAGTTCACACACAAGTCATCAGCCAAAAGTTAAGTTTTCTTGCAGTGTATTATTAAACCATAAAAATTTGCAATTCTATTGGTCTTAAGGCATTCGTCAACAAATGGTGTAAGCTTTGTATCAATCGAATATGTTTCACTATGCCAAAAAGGGAGACAAACTCTTGTTTTAGTGTTTCTTTGTAGCTTTCTGCAGGTGGGAAAGTGAATTTATGTCTGTCGATGTAACTAGCCTCTTAATTCTGAGTGTTTTTACTAATTTTACACTAAGATATGCAAATGCTTTGGTTTTCAGACTTTGATCTTGCCAAATTCTCAAAATACAGCTGATATTTCTTAGAGCAATTATGTAAAATCATTTCTTACTAGCTTTGAATGTAGCCCTGAACCGATACTTAAAATCGAACTTAAGAATTGACACAGAACCCTTAACCGCATCCTTCATTAATTGTACACCATAAATCTCTCTCTCTGCTTGTTGGTGTCGCCCCCAGTGCTGGATTTTATTACAAGCACAAAATTTTTGAACCATATTTAGTGGTAAAATAACTCGAAATGTGTGATTCTTTCTTCTGTAAGACCGCTAAACCTTCGAGCGTAAACGCGTCAACGAAAACAAACAAGCAAAAACCTAAGATTGCAAGTAATGCGAATCACGTGGCGCACTTGGAACTGTGACCCTGCCTGGGTGCGCCAAGTGAAACCACGAGGGTGCAGAGTGCTCTCCGCCCCCCGTATCGCGCAATCAACCATTACGGAGCGCGATTCGAGTTGAGTGTTTCGATTTGCAGGCAAATCATAAAAACGAATGAGTAAAATCAAATGGAAAATCAATGGGGCCAGCCATCAAGTGCGTCTCTACTCTGGGTCGGGTCTCCCGCGTGGGTTTTCATAAATGGCTTCATGGCCTAAATAGTACAATAGAAGGGGTTGTTCGCCGGGCTAATGCAGTCTCCAAACGGGGAGGGGGCAAACTCCACCCCGAGAGCCCACCTCCTCCTCCATCAGCCACAACAATATTTATCTCGCATTGGCATTGGCCAGCCCAGCTCCTGAACCCAAAATAATTAAAAGTATTTCGCGTCTGGAAAGTAATTTTTAATTAAGTTGAAGTGCGCCGAAAGTGGGTGCCGGCGTGGGAGGATGCTGGTGGCTGGTTGCCTATTACCGTCCATAAACATAAACAATTTTAGAAATTAAATGATAATTTTGGAAATATTTACATAATTTTATGCATTATCTTCACGACTGCCCCCAAAAAAAGTGGGCGAGTGGGAGGGCTGGGCTCGTGGCCCTCACTCGCCAGCTGCCAAATGAAGATGGATTTTTTTTGTGTATGTTGGCCAGTCGAGGCGGAGGTTTCTTTAATCTCAATCTAAGCGATGACTATCAGTGGCCCCCAAATTGATTTTAGTTTCATTTACGTTTCCTGCCGGTCACTTGGCCCAGACGGGTTGGCTTCCTGTGCCGCCTGCCCTATCATTGCATTTGGCAAACTCGCGCCACTTCAGCGCATAAATATTTATGACGACTAAGACCGCCCTGTGTTTTGGCTGCCGGCCAAGTGTAATGAAATTCCATTTGAGTCGGACTTCAGTTTTTGAGTGAGTCGCCACTTGGCACGTGGATATTTTCGTTTTTGCAGTTTTAAGTTTTTAATTAAGTGTAAATTAGACAAGTGTAAATTTCCTGATTGAGTGGTTGGCCATGGCAGAAGTAAAGCTGTGTCAGCACTTGCAATGGTTGCTTTCAATTGACGTGGATGCTGGGGAACACAAAACAAATACTCAATCAGGAAGTATAATTGGCCAATTGCCTTCTTGATCGAAAGATTAATTTTTGAAAAGAAAAAAGTAGTGTGATTTGGTTATGTTACGCGTCCTAACATCCCATAAGTATGTAATTTTTATCCCTAACTAATGATGCCCAAAGTTACATTCATCTTTTAACTTAACTACAATATTTACAAAGCGAGGAAATACTATTTTGTTATTATTGCCAACAGATGTGTCCCTTTTTTAAGGGTTGTTGGCCTTTGACTACTTTTCGGAGAAATTACCAGGTACCTAAAATCCATATCTCTGAACAATCGCAGAATTTGTGTTCAACTACAACGATTCGTAAAAGGGACTTTTCGTTTGTGAAATGATAATAAATTAAATAAGACTGGAATGACGCTTTCAATTTTGAGGGACAACTATTGACTCAGTTCTTCGTTAATGTACAAAAAAGCAAATTCAAGCATTTTCTGACTCTGTTACACCATCGAGTCTTGCACTCATATTACTTTGGGATTCCCAACCAGTTTTGGCACTGCTGGCATGTAGTGACGGCTGTGATTTATGCTGCTTTGAGGTGCTACGCAATCCTTGAGGCGGCTAAAACTGGTCACATGGCTTAACAATTAGTTTTCCAAGAAATAAATTCAAACAAAATGGAAAAACCAGCTGATTTTAAGTTGTTGTATAATTAAAATCTGTGAAGCTCTTGATTGAAGTGTAAGCGAACTTACTTTTGAATCTGATGAGCTCTTGATAATAGGAAGAACATTTTCGGTTTATGGCAATGATGTATGCTCTTGATTCAAGAATAAGAAATCTGTTTAATTCGTACTTGGATCAAGTATTTAAACTATTGTATCAAGTTAAAACGGGATCAAAAATGGATAGTTGAATTAAGAATTTTGCTCTTGGATCGAGAATTTTCATTCTTATCGAACTTCTGAACTCGAACATTCTTGATCCAAGTATGAAATTCTCTATTTTTAGTCTGAGTATAGGGTTATGCGCTGTTTGCTAAGAAATCGCTGATATAATAATACATAATGTACATAACTGTAAGTGCTCTATTAACCAGGGATAGGAATCGGCTCTGAACCGCAACGAACCGCTTATTCATACTCGCCATCCAAACAAGAGTTGCTTTAAAAATGCCGAACCGTAAATGAAACCGGTTCGGTGCCGAACCTTTCATTTCACCACCATCTCTAAAAGTCTTTCAGTTTAGAATATTGAATAAGATAACTTAACCAAACTTGAATCATTCTAATATTTTAGGGTTGGTCTAACTACATGTATATGTGCTTCAAACTAACCTGAATTTATAATTCGCTTGCCATTCCAGTCTCTTTTTTGATTGCTCATGCTGGTTTCTTTAAAGTTTCAGATTGAATTTCTTGAATTCTTCAACCTCATTTGGTAGTGTTTCTTCACCTGCTCCTTTCGGTTTATTATTTATCAGGCATCTACTTTGCTTATATGTACATACTGCGCTCCTGCGGTGTGGCATAATAGCCAAAGGTCAAGCTTATTTAATTGGAATATTTAATGCTTATATACTACGATTGAACCACTGTTTCCAACCGAAACCGCGGCTTGGCTTCTGTAGTTAAATACAATTATTTTTGTGAGTAATTCAAGCAGCACAACTTGTTGCTGTTGTAAATGAATCTCTATATAGGATAGTCCCAAGCAACATTTTGAATAGTCCTAGCAACATTGACAATATACATATGTTGCTTGGGAGTTTTTATTGCTAAAAGATGTGTCCTTATGCAAGGGTTTTTTCAGTGACAAGCACACTTGAACTCCAAGCAGGTACCTGGATTCAAATGCCCTTGTTCAAATATCTTTAAACAGTTTTAAACAAAAGTCCAATCATATAAACTCTTCAGATATAACAATTCCAAGAACAAAAGGTCAATTGTGGACTTCAAACCGGACTGCAAAGTCTGATGTTTGATTGGTTGTTTGATGACATAAAAAAGAGAGGAAACTAATGTCATCTTTGCTACAAGAAACCATGGTTGCTGGTGAACAAATAAAATGTGTGAAATTGGCAAAATACAGTAAACCCATTTCCCCTTCTGAAAAGTAAATACAGTAAAATGTGTGTACAGTCGAACTTTTATATGGCGGATTTCAAGGGGACAGTGTTTTGGATATTAAGTCGCCATAAAGAAATCTTTTTTGTACATAACTTTGACTGTATTATGTAAATATTAAGCAATGGTGTTAAAGCTGTTAAATAATAAACATTAACTTGTCTTGTGATACGTCCTTAATCTGAGAAAACTCGCTGAAAACACCTTATCGACTGTGGACTTAAAACCAACTTGGCTCGCTTTCTTCCAAAATGTAATTATTACAAAGTGTTCTGCAAAGTATGCATTTCAACTCGTTAATAACACATTTTGCCCCATTTTGCTCGCTTACCGACTTTTAGAAAAGATAAAGCTCAGCCTAAGACGCATGTAAGATATATGGCTGATCAATAATCGGGAAAAAATATACTTTTTAAAGCATTTTTCCAACAAATTAGCATGCAAACAACAATATAAAACATGAAAAAAACTAAATAAATATAAGTATATTACGCATCCGCCACGTGGTACCATATGGGCGCTGAGGTAGGCGGAAATGGATCGGCTTAGAACTTTGTCCAAATGCTATTCTGGTTTTTGTTAACAAGTTCAACAAGTTTCCACCAATAAATTGGCCTTCCAGCACAGTGTGCGTTGGCTTGAAATCTTCATGTACCAAAAAACCGATCCAGTCCTAATATCCCATGGGTTTGCATACCTGATATCAACTATCAAAGGGAAAAGGCTACTTAACATTAATTCCCCTATGTAACGGATATAAAACATACCTTCCTGTTCCAAAGATATTGACACTTTTAAAAGGAACAAAAAGTGAACCTATTTCAGCAGAAGATTCTTTCTGTCCGATAACAAGAGGCTGCCTCAAGGCACAAAGTAACAGAGAGGTGCATAGTTTTGTGCTCCAAAAACTCACTAACCTATCAAACGGCTCTCGCTTGCTGACATATAAAACTGTGCTCTTACAATGGTTTTTCTTTTCCCTTGAAAAAATACTTGAACAATAATCTCAAAGACGTAGAAATGTTCAAATAAAAATTAATTAAATGGCAAATGGAAGTTTCAACAATAGTTTGGCATTTTCCAGGAACTGCATGGCATTTAATGGAGCAGGACTTCAGATGGAAGATAAGACACATCTCCTTTTGCAGCTGACTTATCAATCTCGTTGCCCCGCGCTGCTCGACCCAGCACTACAATAAATGTCTAATTGTATTGCTCATAACAATCGCTCGCTCGCTCCTCTCTCTCTCTTAACGCTTTTCTTTGATTGTTTGGCCTGAAGTGCATGCAATTTCCGTGCTGTGCCCGATTTAATACAATTGATACAGAACTCTGGGGGTGGCCATCTTCATGACTTGGCAACTGTCTAGCTGCGGACTTAAGCCTTCGGAATGAAAAACACTTCACACCTTTGCGGCTGCCAAAAGGGAGAAATAATAATAAATGGAGGGAACGCAACCCAACTGAAAGCCCGGCACTCAACTTGCTGGCCAAAAATGTTGTGCGCTTTTAATTAAAAGTAATGTCATACAATTCCATTACACTCGGCCCGAAATGTGTGCGCCACACATTTACATATCACGCTGGCAGCTAGGAGAGGGCCGAAAGGACTAGCAGCATGTCTCCGGCCTCTCCAACTCCTTCATCGTTTGTATTTGTATTTGTTTTATTTCCATGCCGGCAGAGCACTTCAAATGTGGCCCACTGGCAAAGTGACAACAAAAGTAAATTAATGTGCGTGCATGTGTGCCCCCGGCCCCGGCGTCCCCACCTCCTGCGGCTGTAGCCATGTGTGTGGTTTTTGTCGTTGCCTTTTCAGGTAATTTATTGCATTCAAACATAATGGAAAATATTTCTGCTACCCTTCCAGGAGACGAGCAGTCCATGAGGACAAGACATTAGCATTAAGTTTATTTCCACACATCAACTGTCGTCGTCGGGCTGATCACCTGGCCCCATATTGGGCATATCAGTTGACCCAAATATAAACAAATTGCCAGCTCGTACATTCTCATTTCGTTAGATGCGTTCGGTTAGCAGCCGCCCACCACTCTCCTCCCCCGGCCGGCCATCGATATCTTACTTAAAAACGAATTGACATTAATTGAAAGCATGCCAATGGCAAACAAAACTAAATAAATAACATCGCCCGGCCGAGGAATGTGCGGCACGCTGCCCGCAGCAGCCTCGGCATGCTCACGGCATTGTCACTTTCGAGGCTTCCAGGCCTGACTCGATACTGCGGCGGCAGTCCAAGTTTCCAGCTTGGCAAATTCAATTGTCGTTTGATGCGGCGACAGCCAAGCCACATCCACACCACGCTCTCACCACAGCCCACATCAAGGAGCAGAAGGTGGACAGCATATTTGCTCAATGCCTTGGCATTCACCTGATGAATTTATCACACAGCGTATGCCCGGCCGGGGGAGAGATTCCCCACGACTGTTGTCGTTGTCTGCTAAATTGGTTTTCTTTTTGTCAATTGGGGATTTCGATTGTTGCAAAAGGCCAAAGCGACGACACTGGCGTCTGCCAACATAAGTATTAAGTAAAATAAAATCAGGAGCAGCAGCAGAAAAAAAAAGGATGGGAAAAGAATGAAGCTCGGGGGAAGTGTCACGACTACAAAATACCCCTTAGAGCAGACTCATTTGTTGGCTGGCATGGCGCCACCTTAAGAGGTAGGTTTTTTTAACCAACAAGGAAGTGAAGAGGCATGATGTCGTTGCAGGAAACAATGATAAGTAAGATATGAGATGGATATCATTCTAAAAAAGGACCTTAACACCGTCAGAATATTGCTAAGCCTGTACTTGTTTCAAACCTAAATATTCTATTTGGATAAGCCTAAATTGTTGTCGTGGTAGCTGGTACAGCTGTTTCAATACAAACCACTCTTTATCATCCAACGATCGTGGCCTGTCGACTGGCAGTCCAGCCAAAGTCACTCCCTGCCTGCGATGCCATAACCGCTTGGGAATTTCAAAGCATCATGCTGGCAAAAATGAAAGGAAAGGCAGCGCAGAAACAGACAGATGCCTTTCAACGTGAGTGTCCCCATGCACACATGCTAAAATCTTATTCAATATTATATTTCTTAGATACGTGTTCACTCTTCAATCTTGGAATCATTTGAAAAGGCGCTGAAATGCTTATTGAACTTCATAAAAATGAATGTTAAGTATTCAATATCCAACAGCAACAAAGCTGTTTCAAGAGTTATCCGATCCCATTAGCAGAAGATGGTATCTACTTTAAAAGTATTCACATGCTAATTTGACTTTTCTTGGTCGAAGTCGCGCTAATAGATTTGCTTAAATACTGTTTTTGTAAATTTTATATCAGCTACTTCCATCTTTCCAAGCGATGAAAGAAAAACATTGTCATTCTAGTCAAATCATTCTAAGAGATAATCATTTCAATGCCATTTTTTGATTTAAGACAATAGAAAATAGTTCTTGTTGTAGGAGTTCTGGGTGTCCCACGGAGATAAGTTTAACTATTTTATCCTACAAAGGTAAAAGGAAAAAATATCAGCTCTCCAACCCAAACGTTGCAGAAGTCGGTCAATCCCGGTTTTTCTTAAGCCAAGTACGAGTGGGTTGACTTTAGAAAGGATCTTTCAATCCCGTAATTGCTGTCTTGATCCCGACTTTGGCTTTGCTTGTTTTTCGAACTTGACTCAAGAAGGTCTTCTGCCCAGCATTGCTATGGTTGTTTGGGGATTGTGAAGACAGCATTATGCCGCAAATCGACACAAAAAATACTTCTGCTTATGTGTGTGTGTTCCCATTTCGCTGCACTGTATTGGTGACACCCATTTGTATACTCTGTACCGTAGGTACACAGAGTATTATAAGTTTGTGCAAAAGTATGTAACATCCAGAAGGAAGCATCTCCGACCCTATAAAGTATATATATTCTTGATCAGCATCAACAGCCGAGTCATGTTCGTCTGTCCGTCTGTCTGTCCGTATGAACGCACAGATCTGAGAGATGGTAAGAGATAGAGGTTTGACAAGTATGGGACATATGCTTCTTATGTCTGCAAGCAGATCAAGTTTATTTTCAATTTTGGCCACGCCCCCTCCCGCCCCCGCAATTTTGAAAAAACGTCATATCTCCCACAGGTTTGAAGATAGATGGCTTGTTCCTTCTGGACATATTTAGTTATTAGGATAACTTACCGATCCGCCAAAGGAATGAAGAATATCAGATGAACGGTGTTCGAGTTATGATCAAAAGAAAAATTTTCTTGGTACAGAGTATGTTATAGTCGGGCTTGACCGACTTTCTTTCTTGTTTTTGGTTTCGGTCGTTCGATTTGACATTTGATTTCAGTACTTACTTCTGTCTCGTGCCTGGTTCGTTTGATTTGCAAGTCGCCTAAAATTATTGCCTATTAATTTTCTTGGTACTAAGCCAAGGTCGAACTAAGCAAAGTTTGGACTTAGTTTAGATTTGATAATGCTACGATTCAAAAAGAGAGGGGTTCGGGTACTGGTTCAGGGGTCTGTCAGAAGGTTCGAAACCGGTTCTTAGGGGAACCGGTTGTGACTAAGCGTTTCATGAGATATTATTTCATAAATCTATATATAAAGATGCTGAGGCTAAAGAGAAAATGTATATTGATGTAAAAGACGTTAAATTCAAGTCTGTCCTGAAATTTTGGAATTTTTGGAAAGTTTTGTAATCAATTCAAGCCTAATTTTTGAATATATCAATAAAATGTCTTCGAAGTTCAAATTCTCGCTTCCGAAAAGCATTCGATAATGATATATCGCCTTTTTAAAGCATAAATATCGTAATTTCGATATTATTTCACGCATCCTAAGAGACCTATATAGTAGACAGCATAATGTATCGATGCGTCAAAGAATTGGTAATGATCTGATGACCAGTAGTCAAGGTATACATAGTTCGCATACGCTTTCGCACTATAACACAATTTTCTCGAAAACCAATCAACCTTTCTGGTTGTGGATATCTCTTTAAGTTTTTGAGTATTTAAATTCTTAGCAAAGCATTAAAAACTTAGGCCCAGGGGTAAAAACTACCCTTAGTTTGCTTGCCCTGTACATACTCTGTACCAAGAAATTTGGTCTTTTGATCATAACTCGAAAACCGTTCATCCGATCTTCTTCATTCCTTTGGCGGATCGATAAGTTATTCTAAAAACTAAATATGTCCAGAAGGAACAAGCCATCTATCTTCAAAACTGTGGGAGATATGACGTTTTTTCTAAATTGCGGGGGCGGGAGGGGGCGTGGCCAAAATTGAAAATAAACTTGATCTGCCTGCAGACATAAGAAGCATATGTCCCATACACGTCAAACCTCTATCTCTTACCATCTCTGAGATCTGTGCGTTCATACGGACAGACGGACAGACGGACATGGCTATATCGACTCGGCTGTTGATGCTGATCAAGAATATATATACTTTATGAGGTCGGAAATGCTTCCTTCTGGATGTTACATACTTTTGCACAAACTTATAATACTCTATGTACCTACGGTACAGAGTATAATTACACCTGCTTTGTTCCTCCATTGGATACCGGTGTATTCCTTCCAGCCATAGAACTCCTTCCACATAATTGCATTTTTGACCTAGGCCGGAATCTTTCCAAAATATTAAGTGGAGGCTTCTTCCAGTCTTACCTCGTTTCAGAGTAGTTTCGGTTTTCGTTTGAGTCAATCAATATTCATTCATTTTGGGACATTCCATTCAACTCTGATCGTCATGTCAACCCTGTTTCATCCTGTTTCAAATCTGCACAGGGTATAAAAACGCCGGGCAGGCATCGTAATGGCAACAAGCTCTGCTCTGCCCCGGATCCGCAAGAGACAAACTGCCGGCAAAAAGTTAAGCGCACAAACATGAATGGGGTCAGCTAATGCCGCTCCAAGACCCGAGCCCAGGCTCAATTGAGAATTGATAAAGTTGAAAGAAAAGAAAATTTCATCTCGTTGCCTGGCTGCGCCGCGACCGCCGCCCACCACCCCTCCCCCGGGGCAATGAGTAAACAATGACATAATGACAAGTGGCGGAGAGTTTAAGTGATAAATAATTAATTGATTTTTGTTGCAACAATAGCAAAAGACGCCGCCCGGGGCCAAGGAAAAGAAGTTCGAGCACAGCGACGAGATAAGTTAAAAGGTAGATTAAGATAAATGGCGACTCGTCCTGCCAGTCGGTCTGTCGCAGCTGCCCGCCCCATCGACCGCTGTTCTACACAGTTGTTGTTGTTGCTGCTGTTGTTGTTATCTGCTTTAAACACGAATTTGCTGGGATGCCTTGTTTGTTCCTTCGCTTGTTTCGCATAATAAAACAGCAGCCGGCCCGCCGCCCCAGTCCAGCCTCTGGGGTGCGTTTGGCCAGTTGTGTCCTTTTTATTGGCCCAGAAGCGACACAGTCCGGAAGTTGAGCTGTTTATTTCCGCTAGCGTTTGATTTTGGAATTGTTATGTGTATGAGGCTGGCCGCTGCCTGACGACACAAAGGATTTGGCCATGCCATGGAATATTCATGAGCCGAGCTCGGTGTGCTGCGTCAAAGATTAGAATTTGAGAGGTCAATGAGATGGTTCGTTCATTATAACAATCTCTTATTCCATGTGCAAAGACATTGAGAGGTTCGGGTTAGCTCAAGTCACAAATTTGAAATCATCTAAGTGGAAAGGTGGAAATATAAATGATGCATTGGGTTAACATTCCGTACACGTTCCTTTTGTAGCTACCAGGCGGATGTCACCCAAGTAGTTGCAAGAGCAGACGTATTCCATGTAAAAGTGTCCTTGGCTCCTGGCCTGCTACAATGTTTGCTTTTTGTTTGCGTTTTCAAAGTCGATGAATAGAATTATATAGAAATTAGGAAACATCCAGCAATCAAATGTCTTCAAAATGCATGCAATCAGCACCGAGAAGAGCCGCCGTTCCCGCCTATGAAATGCACCTTTCAGTCAGAAAGTACGGAGCCATGTGCGATATACCAATATATCGCGCCAATCTGGGCCCAGAATGAAAGTTATCTCACTGCTATCTCAGACCAGCGTGATGGAGAAAGTTCTTGAAAGACGATCGAGAAGCAGTAGACCCCGCGCTGGCTTCCAAATGAGCTATTGAAAGCTGCCTCTGCAACGAATCTTGTAGAGCGCCTAGATATGTGATACAACCCCTCCTGAGTAGACGGTTGGAGGTATCGCCAAAAAGTTAACTGAACCCCTTAACCGGAGGTCCATTAGTTTATTTTGCAGCCCCGATAAGAGCTATGACTGGACTAAATAACACCGAAGTTGAGCTGTCCCTTTTGCAAGACCAATGCACGGAATTCGAGCTTGAGAATTACAAGCCAGAAATGCATAGATGAATAGTTTTAATCAAATAGTTGATTCAACTTAAAAAATGTAGAGTTTTAGCGGTGTGGCAACCAGCGTGTGCGATGGCGCAACTGGTTGAGAAGGCAATCGAATCGGACTAAGAGTGCGTTCAGATGCACTGACCGGTTGCAATATTTTGAGGTGGCTGTTGCTGCCATACATGGGTGAACACCTGCCGTAGGCAATAAAAGTTGAATAGATGAGATCAGAGACAGGAAACTGGCAGTCTGCACCATAAATCATACTTTTTCCCAACTGGGAGTGGTGCAACGGAAAGATGAGCACAGTTCAGCTCATCTCAACCACATAACTGTTAAGTATAAGTAGTCATTCAGAAGTGCATCTTCAAAAGTGGGCAATTTCCTAACAAGCCATGTTTGCGAGCACCAAAGGGCTCTGGGTTGATGGAGGAGAAAATGTCTCTGCGGACCTGCTATTAGACCTGCAATTGGACCTGGAATTGGACTTGGAACCTCATTATACCCTTGCAAATTGTATTATAATTTTGCACAGAAGTTTGCAACGCATAGAAATATCAATTTCCGGCCCCATAAACTATATATATTCTGGATCAGGGTGACGATCTGAGTCGATTGAGCTTTGTCCGTCCGTCTGCCTGTCTGTTTCTACGCGAACTAGTCTCTCAATTCTAAAGCTATCTAGCTGATATTTTGCACAGAGTCTTCTTTTTGCTGCACACTACTAATTTGTCGGAACCGACCGGTTCGGATGACTGTATATCATAGCTCCTATAGGAACAATCGGTCGGAAAACTAGTTTTAGTAGAAAAAACTTTTTTCTTTTCCACGGCAACGACTTCAAACTTTGTAATCGTATGTATGGTATAGCTGTCATACAAAAGATAGGTCTGAAAAACGTCTGTCCGTCAGTATGTTTCTACGCGAACTAGTCTCTTAGTTTTGAAGCTATTGAGCTGAAATTTTGCACAGAGTCTTCTTTTTGCTGCACACTAGTAATATGTTGGAACCGACCGGATCGGATGACTATATCTCATAGCTCCCATAGGAACCATCGGTCGGAAAACTAGTTTTAGTACGAAAAACTTTTTTCATTGCAATGGAAACGTCTCCAAACTTTGAAATCTTAGGTTTTCTATGTTTTTGTATAATTTTGCCAATTTTGATGAAAATCGTACAACTATATGGTATAGCTGCCATACAAAAGATAGGTCTGAAAAACAGTCTTAGTTAGAAAAACTTTTTAGTTTTTGCAATTTTGTATTTGTTTGTTTCACATGCTTTCGCATAATTCTACAAATTTTTGGCCAAATCGGATGACTATATCATACAGCTCCCATACGAACGATCGGTCTTAAAATGGGAAAAGAGTATTTTCTTGAAAATATTTAAGCGAGCACTTGCAAGGGTATAAAAACTTCGGCACAGACGAAGTTAGCTTAGCTTTCTTGTTTTGTTTTTTTCAATTACTTAAAATATTCTGAAAAACTGAACATATTAATCACATCAAGGTAGAATATCTCCTACATTTTTTAAGATATCGAGCTTATATTTTGCAGTGTCGTGTTTGTGGCCAATATTTATAATCTCAAAATATTTCATAAAGATCGGATAATAAATGGCAGAGTTAAAAAAACGTTGCATACTTATCTGAGCCGCATTAATCACTTATTGCCCTGAGTAACAGGTATTTCAAAGTCAGGCAGGGTCTACGTTAACTTACGCTCTCGTTTTCGCTGTGTAAGTAAATGAATGGCTTTGAAGGAGTGTTGGTATTTCATTCCGAATACCCTTAATAAGGTGTCCGGAACCAAAATAAGAAAAAATTTTAAGACAAGCGAAAATGTATCAATTCAAATGATTTTGATGCTTAAATAAGATCCAAGGAAGTTTGATACGTCAAAAAAATGATGCTAAAAAATGTTCCCAAAATGTTAGGAAAATGTGATAAATGAAAGATTCGTTAACAAATCTGTGCAACGTTCATGAAGATCGCATGAAATGACACCAAACTGCGCGGTTCAAGCTAAAAAAACGCTATAT